>WNWK01004286.1:0-17500 GCA_009830355.1 Cherax destructor | reverse complement strand
TGTGGTGAGTTTTATTCACGTTCAGTACACATATGGATTTTTTTTTTTTGCAGTGATTATGTGTAGATGGGAAGGCAGTCGTGAAAACCACCTATTAACACACACACATCCCTCATCTACACAACACTGACCCAAAGGACAGTAAACACAAAATCCCGAATATAATTATTGTCTAATAAATCTCAAAACTAGTCTTAATTGCCTGATTTACTCCAATATTGGAACTTTAATATAAACTATGTAACATGCCAAGATGAAACCATTCTCAGTACTAATTTTATAAATTGTGATAATCTAAATATTCTGAACTACCTCACCATTGTAAATCTAATTAATCATTTGTAATATAGATTAAGAACTAGTATTTTTTTTTTTTTTATATTTTATTTGGAACATATTTCAACATACATAATAATATTACAAAATCCAACCACCAACATAACACTCATCTGAACATGAGGCAACCTCACAAAACTAACTACAACCTTGTCCTCCAATAACATAACGCACAATCAAACTTTACAACCTAACAATGTAAAACATTGTCCTTGCCACCTTGATACAAAAGTACCACTTTGGACACACACACACACACACACACACTATGATCATTAAACATCGGTTGAGAAGCAACACAGGAGACTTAAGCAACAATATTCAGAAGGAACACACACACACACACACACATACCATACAAACAACCAACACAGAGGTGGCCAACCCTTACGCCTTCCCATGATCCCCCACCCTAAAAACCAAAAACAAACCCCAACCGAAGCCTATCCGAAGAACCAACCCCTCCTGAACACACAGCCACACCCCTCCTACTGTCGCCCGTCCAACTTGTAGAAGTCGACCGTCATCACCCACCCGCCACACCCCCCAATCACACAAACACATACGTGACCCTACCATACCTAACACAAACACACGGCCCCCAGTCTGAAAAAGCCCCCAACAACCCCTATAATAACCCACCCACTGTTAGATTTCTGTAAGCCAGACTAAACTTCTCATCCCAACCACCCCCATACACCAGCCTGTTTCTACACTTTGTACGATACATTCTTGCAGCCAGAGCCCTGATCCTTTCCTGGGCCCCACCTCCGCAAACACCAAGACCCCACACGAAATCTACCACACAATACATGAGACCTCTCCTGGCACCACCTACCAATCCACCGAAGTCCAGGAAAAGGGCTCTCAACACCTGAGTCCCTCTCCCCCCAGCTTGCGTACCACCCCCCATCCATTCCCTCACCGGACCCAAAGCCTCACAGAAATAAATCGCGTGCAGCGCCGTCTCCCCATGCCACACCTCTCACATCTACCGTCCTGTACCAACCCCATATTGTATAACACCTCCCTGGAAGCGACCGTCCCAAGCAAGAATCTGTACATTTGTTCCCGATCCCTCGCACGTAACTCGAGTCCCTAAAATCCCTCCAAATCTGTACCCAATCGTATACTGGTAAAACCGCCACACCCTCTACTACCTGACCCCCTCACCAAAACCCATCATCTGCTTCACCTTCAACTTTTGCGGTTCCACTATGACCAATAAATTTCTCAACAAATCTCTACAGTAGTCAATCTCCTTTCCTCCACCACTCCTGCACCTCCCACAACACCCCCACCACTCCACCCCCCTCCTCTCTCCCAAGAACCCCTCTCCTCACCAGGCATCGTTTCACATACATACAAACCAGCGCTTCTCCAACCATATTAACCCCAAACCTCCCTCCCAACCCCATTCCTAACCACATCCTTCCGCAACCAATGCCTCCCATTCGCCCAGATATAGCTTGAAGACCCTACGTTCAATCTCATTTACATCCGCCCTCAACAGAGGGTACACACCAGCTACATACCAAATCCTCTGAGACTAACGTATTCACAGCTATAACCCTCTGCCTCAAGGTAAGATCACTCGGTCTCCACGCTTGCATACACATCTTTACCCGGTGCACCACCCTACCCGAATTCACCTCCCTTGTCTGATACCTGTCTCTCATGTACACAATACCACAAATAGTGATGCTATCCACCACCACCCAACCATGGCCCTGACCCAAACCCCCACCCATGATCCACCTCCAACAATTTAGATTTCTCACTATTCACACTCAACCCTGTTGCCCCACAAAATGTCCGTAAACACCTTCTAACCGTCTCCAACCCAACCTCACTTCCCAAGAGCACCTGTCGTGTCATCCACGTAACCCACGATGCCTCTATCCCATCGCCCCCTTGCACCCCACGTTCCATTAGACGATAGAAAGGGTCTTGTACGCAAGCAAAGAGAATCTGCGACAGGGGACAACCCTGCCGCAGACCCTGCCCATCCCCACCACACTCCCGAGCCTCCCATTCACCTGTATTCAACACACGCCCCCTCATATAACGTCCTGACCCAATCCACAACCCCCTCCCCAAAACCCTGTCTCCTCAACACCTCAAACAAAACCTCTCTTTCCACACTATCATACGCCCCTCTCCAGTCCAAAGCTAGGATGCCCCCCTCCCTACCCCTGTCTAAAAAGTCCTTAATCCTCTCATGCCCCATAAGCACGCCTCTTCCCGGTATCCCCCCCTGCCCCCCCGCAATCACTCCCTCAAGCACCCTTCTCATCCTGTTACCCAGTAATTTGGCAAAAATCTTATAATCAGCGTTCATAAGCACCAACGGCCTGTAGTTACTCAACCGGTTACCCACCTTCCCTTTCTTCACCAATACCATCACGCCCATTCCCATCCCTGTCCCATCCTCCCAACCCTCCTCATCCTATTCATTACTTCTGTCACACAACCCTCACACTATCCCAGTTATCCTTGTAGAACTCATTTGCCAACCCATCAATACCAGGAGCTTTCCCTCTACTCATCCCACTTACCGCCTCCCAAACCTCTGCCTCACTAATGACTCCCCCACCACCCTCACACCTCCTCCAATCTCCCCGTATCCCTCCATCAGTTCATCACAAGCCTCCTCCGTACCCCACACTGCCAAGATACCTCTGAAACCATTTGTCCACGTACACCCCAATCGCTTCCGTCCCTAATTCCATCCCCGTTCGTAACCATCCACACTCTCCTCCACCTCCACCCTTTCCATCGTCATTCTCCCTACGCACTCTACATTGTCTCAATACGTGTTTGAAGGCCTATCCCCCACAAAACATCATCAATACCGCTTGTATCCCACATGCCTCAAACCTCTCATTCTGTATCTCTATCAACCTATTCTTCAATTCCTTATCTCCCGTAACCTCACGTCCGCCTCTGCGTAACAACTCCGTAATTGGCCTTCAATATATTGTTGCATCCCATATCTCCATCTCGCCTCCTCCTTACCCAAACCTTGATAAAACTTACGAATCTGCGGCTTTCCACCAACGCCCACCAACCCACACATCTTCCTCCGTCGACCCTGTTCCATAACCCATCCCACCAACCCGCAAACTCCGCCCTATTACCCACACCAGATAACAGCCGCACGTTCAATTTCCAGTACCCCTGTACCACCTGGCCGCACCTGACCAATCTACCTCAACCAACACCCCTATGGTCAGAGAAACCCACATCCACATAATTAATCCTACCTACCACCACTGACCCTGACACATAAATCCTATCTAACCTGGCCCCGTAACCTCTCCTTACAAAGTACACTCCCCGGGCCCCCAACCCCAACTACATCCCCCAACCCCGCACTCTGCAATAAATCTCTCAACTCTCCCAACACACACCCGCTTCCCTAGGCTCAACATCCGCACCGAATCACGCAATTAAAATCCTCCCACATCGACACCCTGGCAAACCCCGAAAAGCATAAATCATTACATCCCTTACAAAGTCCACTTTCACCTTTCTGGAATGATCTGCTGGCATGTAAACACCCAGGAAACATACCCTCACCCCACCCACTCCCCTCTACCCGAACAATTCGACCCCCACACTCTTCCCATGCAAATAATGTAAAGGGCTAGATTCTGCGACCGCTACCGCCACTCCTCCCTTTAATTTTCCTGACGAACCAGCATACACCTTGTACCCTTTCAACATCAACTCACTCCCACATCTAAAATTGTGTTCTTGTAAAAAAGCCACATGCACACCATACCTCCTTAAAGTGCCTTCTACCCACGCCCGTTTAAGCTCATCCCGTAACCCATTTACATTTAACGTTAGACACTTGAAAACTCCTGTAAGGATTTGCCCTTAGGCCGCGATGGAGGCTGCGAGACCGCCTTCCCTTACCAGCTTTACCCATCAGCTTCCCACCCTTGATCTGTTCACTACCATGCAACAACCCCAGGTCCTTTCTCGCCACCTCCACCATTGACTTTTTACCTGTCCTCTGTGCTGGTGTTAACATATCTTCACTATCAGTCCCCGTGCCCGGTCTTTTCCTGGACCCTGCCACCACTTCCATACTACCATCCATCTCTACACTCTCCTGCCTGTGTACCTCTACCGATACTTGCTCCTGAACAATGGCTTGCTGCTCCCACAGCTGTTCACCAACTCATCCACCACACCCGCAGCTTCAATCACACCTTCACATGCCTCCCCACTGAGCACCGGCAATGGGTCATCCAACAACTCCTCAATGCCTCCACCAATGGGGCTTCCTCTATGCTGTCAGCCAGCGCCTCGGCGCCAGCAGCAGGCACCTGCCCTCCGATCGTGGCAGCGTCTGACACACCACCGTCGACCCTTCGACAATCTCACTCCATAATTTAGGTCCAACCTTCTTGTCAACCACCGGGTCCTGCACCTTCCTCCCGCCCTCCTTCGCCCTGGTCTCGTCGTCCAACATCCATTCTCGGTCCTCCTCTGCATGCAGTCCGCCGCCACATGCTCATAAGCTCCACACAACCTGCATGTCCTCCTCTGTCCCGCGTACGTTACGTAGAGCTGGGTCCTAAAATCCTGCAGGACAACATAAGAAGGAATGGGCCGTCGTAAAGTCATCTTGAGCGAGTATGTCCCTTCGAACAGACCTACCAACGGTCCCTCACTCCACTTCCCAGCCATTGCCGCATGCACGATGCCGTAAGCTCCAAAGGCGTCGCTGATGTCCATGGGATCTGATTCTAACGGGACATTCTTGACCTTGATCCACGTGTAGGTACGGGACACGTCTTTCAGTCGTACTTGTAATCCAGAGTGCACTGTATATACCCTGTCTTGATGGCGGTCTACGGTCCTCTCGTAAACTTCAGCCGTCAAGAACTTGACGAAGACTCTGTTAACTCCATTTAGAGCTACTCCGTACAAATCTCCTATCTCCAACCCGTAGACATCTCGTAAGATATTAGGCAGCACTGTCGTCACTGTAGCCTGTTGCAACACCCCAGACACCATGTCTATACAGACGGTATTAATCCTGCGTCTGCTCGCCGTCGCCATGTTGACAGAAAATGAAGTTTCCAGTGCTCGCCGCTAGGTGGCAGCTCGTGGAACAGCACACCCTCACACCACAAAAGCTGGGTGGCTAATGATAAGAACTAGTATTAGTCTGCCCGAAATGCCCAGGCATACCCAGGCATGCTATATAATTATTGTCTTATAAATGTAAACCACACATTGTAATATTTACAGAGAAATAAAAATGTGAATCTGAGGTCGTTCCCTGTGATGGTAATTGCTTGGACCTCCTCTTATTTTCTGCAACATTGCAAGCTGCTACACATATGCTGCTACACATATGCTGCTGCTACACATATGCTGCTACACATATGCTGCTGCTACACATATGCTGCTGCTACACATGATAATCTATGTAACTGTATTTCTGTATACCTGAATAAACTTACACAACAGCCCCCAAAAAAGCGAGTTATTTATTTTCATTGGGGTTTTATGTTAAACTATGTATAATAATTGTACTTGTACCTAAATAAGGGTGAGCATAGTTACAGTTTTTGATGCCTTTTTTAAATGAGGTGAATGTAAGCATTAAGACTCGGTATATTAAATGATTGAACAAACCGCTGTATGACCCCTGTGGTTTAGCGCTTCTTTTGATTATAATAATAAAAATAATTGAGATTTACCCTCAGTGGAAATACCAAGAAACCATAATGGATGTAAGTCACTTTGACATTTTTTCTGGGGTTATCCTGGTGGGTAATTTACACTATGTATGATAATTTTTTTTTTTTTATATTTTATTTAAAAAACTTAACATACATGATACATAGAATTGATATACAAATATAAAACGATTCTGTTTCATAAGACATACTACTTCGTGCAATGATGAAATACACAATGAACTAACAAGAAACTAGTAATACTGCATAAGAATATTGACGACTGTTTTCAAACTTTACTATGCATCCCACCTCACAAAGTATTACAAAACATGGTGGCTGCTATGTTAATTCTCCACCTAATTGCATTTCAGTTGTTTTCAAATATTTTTACTCCACATTATAGCTGATACAGAATAACTTAAGCTCAAATAAACTTATTTTTCAACTGAAATCGTGTATTCTTGTGACATATAATTTTTAATTTTTATTTAAAATTTTTACTACAATGTAGTACATCAATGAAAATGCCACACCATTAGATGCCAAATACCGCAACACTAGAAACAAGACATCCAATTATTCCGTGCACCCTATATGACTTACAACCTTATACGTGACATACATAAAATAGCATAACTTATATATAATGCCAAAATACACTTGAAACAAACCAATACCCTTTGTAACAAGGGTGCATCTTTGTCACATGCAAATATATCTACCAAACACATAAAACTAAAGCAGGCCCTAAACCCTGTACCTTATTCCTTCTCTTATAAGGTAACCCTCCCTCCCACTACATTAACAAACCTGTCAGAACATCATATTAACAAACAACATATATTCATATAGTTAATACGCAACAAGGCGTAACTGATAATGTGCTCAGTTACAACATGAACATTTATAAAATCCGGTTGTTCTGAACAAGGTCATATCATACATCATACTAAAAATATATCTAACCTAACACACTATACTGATAGTCGTCACCACTCCTCATTCAGTAAACTTTAACTTACAACTGTTTTTACTCGGTACAATTATATGACGTAATATTATCCAACACACAGGTTTTATACAAGTAAACATAACAGTGCCCACAATAAAAATAACACGTATAGGAAATACTATACTTTTCACGTATGCGTACACAACGCACAATATTAATTACAATGTGAAACCCTTTTTTATGATCGTTTAACGATACAAAACAGATACATGAGGCTAATATTTTGTATTCCCTACGTCATCATCCAACAGAGAAGTTCCCCATACTCATACTCCAGACCCATGCCTCTCCGACCAAGAAAACCGTCAGGTAAACCCACTCAAACCCTTACAAAAAGTTAACCCCTATAATCAAAACCCTTCCCCCACTTGAAAAGCCACCCCCTGCGTCATTAGTCATCCCAACCCCCTCCATGCACACATACCCTAAACCCCCATATCTCCCCACAACCGCTAAAATTACCTTGATAATTAAATTCCCCTCTCCCACTATGACCCAACAGACACACCTCCCCACCTAGAACTACACCCTAATACACATCCAAACTCCACGCTCACTTGTCATACCTTAACCAGGATGAGCTTACCCTCCTACCACGTCAAGCCCCTTCTACGTCTACAATACATCCCGCAAAACCATGTTCCTATACTCATCAGAAAATGCAGACTCCCATTTACTCCCATACACCACCCGATTCCTGCATTTACTCCTATACATTGTGCCCCCATAGCTCTAATCCTTTCCCCCACCCCTGCTCCCTCAGTCTCCAGGACATACACACGAAATCCACCATTAAATACCATAAACCCCTGCGTTCTCTATCACCCACCCCTTGTATATCCATACTCATAGCCCTCAGTACTGAAATACCCCCACCCTCCATTTTCCTCAACACCCTGCCTATCCATTCTCTCACCACCCCCAGTTCTCACAAAAATATATAGCATGCATCACTGTTTCTTGCGACCCACATCTTTACAGCACCCATCTTGAACAATGCCCATCCGACATAACAATGCCTTATCTGCCACCACCCCATGTAGAAACCTATACATTAATTCCCTATCCCCAGCCCTAATCCTCATACCTTTCAAACCCTCCAGATCAATCCCAATCATACATAGGGTATTCAGCCACCCTCCAATCCATCCTTCCCCACACGCGACCTCCAAAACACTAGCCTTCACTTGCACCCTCCTCACAATCACCAAATGCGCAATATATCCCAACACGTCCCCAACGATACACCCCCCCACCATCTGCGCACCTCCCGCTCCACCGCTCCCACAGTAGCCCCCTCAGTGCCTCCCAGCCGCACCATACACCGTTTCACAAACAAACACATCAACCTCCTTTCCACCCAAATAAGCCCCAACCCCCCTAACTCCACTCTCTTCCTAACCACCTCCTTCCTCAACCAGTGTTTACCGAAGCCCAAATGTACTTAAAACCCTCACCTCCCAACCCTCTCACATCCTCCTGCATCAGAGGGTAAACCACTGCCACGTGCCACAGTCTACTGTAGATCAGCACGCTATCACCCTCTGATGCAAGGAAAGATCCCCCGCCCTCCAACTCGTCAACCTATCTAGCGCTAGTTGCACCACCCTCCCAGAGTTCACCCTCCTGGCCTCCATACTGTCACCCATATACATAATACCACAAATTTTCAGACTATCCACAATAATCCACCCATATCTCTCAGCCAATCTACCTCCAATCCATGCCCTACACTCCAACAAACGCGATTTCGCCCCATTAATTCTCATACCCGTAGCTGCACAAAACACCCTTAGAGCCCCTCAATAATCTTCAATCCCTCTTCCATTCTCACCAGCACCGTGGTATCGTCCACGTACCCCACTATATCATTTCCTCCCTCCTCCCTGTATCCCACCCACCCCACATTCTTCACAATCATCCTGTAAAGGGATCTTGCATGCCGCGAACAATATCTGGGATAATGGACATCCCTGTCGCAAACCCCTATCCATTCGTACCACCCTTCCCAATTTCCCATTCACCTGCACGCGCACAGTAGCCCCGAATACACCGTCTCTACCAACCTAACTACCTCCTCACCAAACCCCTGTTTCCTCATGATTGCATACAGCATCCCTCTCTCCACACTATCATATGCCCCTTCCAGTCCAACGCTAATACTCCTCCCCAGCCCCCTCTATAAATCCCTTGATGCGTTCATGTCCTCAATCATACACCTACCTGGTATCCCTCGTTGTCCTTCCGCTATCACCTTCTGCAATACTCTCTTCAATCTGTTCCCCAAAACCTTCGCAAAGATTTTATAATCTGCATTCATCATTACCAGAGGTCTATAATTCTGCACCATGTTCCCCTGATTACTCTTCTTAACTAATACTACCACCCCCATGCCCTGCTCCTCCCCATTCTACACCTACTCTTCATACAATTCATCAAGGCCACCATACATTCCTTCAACACATCCCAATGTACCCTATAAATTCATTCACCATACCATCCATACCAGGCGCCTTTCCCCTACTCATTCCATTCACCGCCTCCCACACCTCCTCCTCTGCTATTTCTCCCTCCAGACACAACCTGTCCTTGTCCCCCAAAACCCTACCACACCCTCCTCTACAATCTCACCTTCACTCCTGCCCCCACCCTTGCTCCGCAAATACGCCTCAAACCACTTATCTACGTAAACTCCCATCGCCTCAGTCGTCCGTAAACGTTGACCCCTATTGAATCCTTCCAAATCCTCCTCCACATCCAGGTAGTCTATCGTCATAGCCTCTCTGCGCCCCCTACACCTGCCCACAACATACCGCGATGGTCTGTCACCCCATAAAACATCATCCATACCCGCTTTCACTCTGCACGCATCAAACCTCTCATTTTGCAAATCCCTCAGTCTTTCTTTCAAACCTCGAATCTCATCCGTCACCTGCACTCCTCCACGCTCATAACAACCTTGCAACAACCCCTCAAGATACTTTTGTAGACCATACCTCCAGCACACCTCCTCTCGCCCCAGCTTCTGATAATATTCCCTAATTCCTATTTTCGCACAGCTCTCCCACCATTCCACCAAATCATTATTATCCTCTCCCTTGCTCCCACAATGACCCCACCACATCCTAAAATCATCCGCCCTACCCATGCCAGTCAATAATCTACCATTCAGCTTCCAATAACTCTGATACCACCTAATCACCCTTCCCAACTCGCATCTGCCAGAACACCCTATGATCCGAGAATCCCACATCAAAAGTCTGCACCCTCCCTACAACCACCCTCCCCGTCACATATACCCTATCCAAACGCGCCGCATATCCTTCCTAACAAAAGTATACTCCACAAAAACCCTCCCACTACGTCCCTAAAACCTGCACTACTCAATAAATCCCTCAACGCCCCAACTCACAACCCGCTCCCTAGGTTCCACATCCCTTTTTCTGATTACACTATTAAAATCCCTCCCAATATTGCCACTCCCGGCAAACCTCCCAATGCCCCCACCATGTAATCGTTTAAAAATCAATTTTCACTCTTCGAGAAGCCTCCTGGCATATAAACCCCTACGAAACAAACCTTCAACCCCCAATCCCCCTCCACCCTTACCACCCTGCCCCCCACTCTCCTCCCCCGCTCGTAGAACAAAGGGGCTTGACGTGCTAATGACCACTGCCACACCCCTTTTAATTTCCCTGAAGACCCTGCATACACCTCATATCCCTGCAAACATAATTCACGTCCACATCTATAATTGTGCTCCTGTAGGAACCCCACTTGCACACCATACCGTCTCAAAGTTCCTCTACCCACCGTCGCTTGACCTCTGCCCTCAACCCATTAACATTAATAGTTAGACACTGGAATATAAATGAGTGGGTTTACCTTTCGACCTCTGCACGGACTGTGACATTATCCTTCCTTTACCACCCCCCTTGCCCACACTTTTGCTGCCCATAGCAGCATCCTTACCATCATCTCTTGCCAACTCCCTCCCTGTCATTCCCCTTCACTTCCACCAAAGGCTTCTTCGTGACCCTCTGGGCCGGTGTCAAGATATCATCATGATCTTCGACCGTGCCAGATCGCTTCCGCGACCCGCTCCCCACATCCATCATGTCCCCACTATCACTCTGATGCACCTCCACATTGACGCACTCACGCACCAATGCTGCTACCTCAGGACTCTCCTGCCCCGAGTCAATCCCAACTCGTGCCTCCTCCACCAAATCTGCCCCATCCCCAACATGCAACACCTGTAATGGATCATCCAGTAATCCCTGAATCACTTCCACCAGAGGCACATCCATGCCTTCCTCTATCACAGGTACTTCCTCAACCTCCTTTTCATTCACCTCTCTCCAAAGTAGGCTCTGATGGGTGGCACGGTTCTGCCACACCCTCCACTATTTCACTCCAGCTCCTGGTCCTTTGCTGCTGTCCCTCATCACCAGCCGTCCCCTCATACTTTCCCTGTGGTTCTGTCGGGATCTTGCGTTCAGCGGTTCGTTGAGCACCTCTCCGCAAACAATCCGCTGCTACATGATCAAAATTCCCACATATCCTGCACGTCCTCCTTTGTCCTGCGTAAGTCACGTACACTTGCGTACGAAACTCAGCCATAATGATGTAAGATGGAATGGGCCTCCGTAACGACATCTTTAAGGTGAAAGATCCCTCAGGAAGACCCTCCATGGGTCCCACACTCCACTTTCCTGCCGTTGCCAGATGTACTGTCCCATACTCGCTGAAGACACGTCCCACATCCATTTGATCTGCCTCAAAAGGCACATTCTTTACCTTTACCCATGTGTAGGTGCGCGACACATCCTTTAATCGCACTTGCAATGTCGCATTGACCGTGTAGACGTTGTCCTGATGTCGCTCTACCAATGTCTCATATGCTGCAGCCGTTAACAACTTCACAAAGATCCTGTTCATGCCATTTAGTGCCACTCCATACAGTTCCTCCATATCAATGTTGTATATATCACGAAGAATAGTAGGTATTACTGTAGCCGCCACAGCAGGTTGGATTACTCCTGTAACCATGTCTATGCAGACGGTGTTGATGCGGCGTCTGCCCACCGCCGCCATGACAGTGAAAATAAAGTTGCTCACAGTCTCCACCAGGGGCCAGAGACAAGAGTAGCACACCCTTCTCTCACGAGAGCTGGGTGGCGAATGATGTATGATAATTGTACAGTAATCCCCCCCCATATCTGCGGGGGATAAGTTCCACGACCTACCATGGATACCTGAAACCATGGATAATAGTGAACCTATACGTATGTTAGTCAAGAGCTACACTTTTGGATCTATTATTCTTTATAATATTTTGTAAATGTTGAAACTGCCGCTGTTTTGGCAGTTGTATCAGAGAATACTACGAGGAATGCTTCTGAACAATTCCTACTGCATAGATTAGTTTCCTTGATAACTATTCATACATTGATCCATTTCACGAGGTGATCCTGACAACTACAATAAATCTCACATGCATTGTGGTTGCTTGTGCTCCCTAGTATGAGTGCACAAATTACCTGAAGTTTCACTATGTATATTTTCTGGCAATATTTACAAGGAATAATGTAATTACCCCTAAAACTTGTATCATATAGACTGTACTTGCCAACAACAGTGTAGCTGAGTACATATAAAAACCCTCTTGGTATGGCCTGAAATGGTCTCTCTGCCTTTTTCAGTGCATATTCTTCATTAGCCTAAAACAGAGTACCCATGGAGTGATTTTAAGCAATATTGAAAATCCACCCGAAATCTCCTAAAATCCAGTGTTTTTTGGGGGTAAAAATATTTTTTCTCTAGAAATTGGAAACTGTTGTCATAGAACAGTTTGATTGATCAATTGCTTCCCACAAATGCAAAAAACTCATGCATATATAACTTCCATTCAAAGTTAGAATAGTTTTGATGAGAATACTAGCACGAGATGATCTGTTTACCCTTCTCAGTTCACGTTATGGGAAGTAATTGATGAAAGAAATAATTCAGTCATGCCAGTTTGAAATTTCTAGAGAAAAGTTTTTCACCCCCAAAAAATACTGGACTATAGGCTTAGGAAAACTCAAGAGGGTTTTCAATATTTACTTAAAATCACTCCATGGGTAACTTATTTTATGCTGATCAAGAATATTGACTAAAAACGTAGATATGGACCATTTCAGACCATGGTTCTCATCAGAACTATTCTAACTTTGAATGGAAGTTATATATGCAGGAGTTTTTGCATTTGTGGTAAGTAATTGATCAACCAAACTGTTCTATGACAACAGTTTCCAATTTCTAGATTTCGGTGGATTTTCAATATTGCTTAAAATCACTCCACAGCTACTGTTTTAGGCTAATGAAGAATATGCACTGAAAAAAGGCAGAAGAGACCATTTCAAGCCATAAAAAGGGGTTTTGGTATTTACTCAGCTACACTGTTGTTGGCAGTACACTACAGTACAGTTCCATCATGCCAGTTTCCCATTTATAGAAAGTTTTAGCATCCAAAAATGCAGGACACTTGAAAACAGTGATTTCTGGTGTTTTCATTATTATGGAGGATGTCAGAAAATATACAGGAGGTGCTGAGTATTATTGTTATGAGGGAGCACTACACTCATAGGCTGCGCTGTATGACCCTTGTAGGTTTAGCGCTTCTTTTCAGTTTAATACACTTACAGGGATTATACAGCGCTTGTTTGGGGGATGAAAGAGCCCCCCACCGTTTCCAAAGTACAGTGGACCCTCTGTTTTCGTACAGCTCCCAACTCGAACAATTATGTAAGTGTACATATCTTTGTAAGTGTATTTTTGGGGGTCTGAAACGACTAATCTAATTTACATTTGTCCTTATGAGAACAATTTGTTTGGTAACAGCACTCGAACAGCATTCTGGAAAGAATTATCGATAAAACTGAGGGTCCACTGTAGTGTTAATCGTAGTATTGATTGAGGTTTCAAAACACAGGCATCACTTCAGTATGTTTTATTTACATACCGTTTTTATTAATCTGCTTTACTTTTCCTTGAACAATTAGTCTTATTTTTATTGTTACCTTAGGTTAGGTTAGGTAAGTTTTGTCAGGAAACGGAAAAGTGTTTTCTGACGCGGGTCTTAGTCAGATGACCTGCTGTTGGAGCTTTGGTCATCTGACCAAGGCAGTCTGCTGGCTTACCGGTCCACCCCTTTAAAAATTATGGTCATAGTTATACCCATTTAGTAATAAGGTCTTAATTGCTACCTTTATACTCAGACATATTAAGTGCACAAGTTTTCTTTATAAATCTTTACTCTGTCCAGTTATGTACACTATTTATTATAAAGTTCCTGGCGAGCAAAACTTAGCCTATTATTATTATTACAATCAAAACTAAGTGCTAAACCCACAAGGGTCATACAGCAAAACGTAGCCTAAAAATAATCAACATTGCAAGTTTCATTTTACCACTGACATGTATGTTCACTACTGTTTGACATCCAGTCCTCTGCATCTGTGATCCTCGATTTCTCGACTCTGAAATTTTCACTCCTTGTAGTGTATTCTTTTGCTCTTCTCCCAATTTCATAAACTCTTCTTACTCCCATGTTGAACAAACTTTCCTCCCCAACACTCACTCCAGTGAAAACTATGGTACTATAAGTGTATTTTTGGGGTCTGAAATGGACTAACCTACTTGACATTATTTCTTAAGGAGTAAATTGCTGGTAATGGCACTTGAGCAGGCTTCTGGAATGAACTTTGTTAGTTACTCGGGGTCCACTGTATTGATAATCCACCAAATCTTAACACCTGCCCTCTGGATATTAAACTTACACTGTGTCAAACTAATACATTCCTAACAATACTGTATTTGGTAACCTGGCTACTTCCTTTCTGAGACAAATGCTACTGTATTGTACTAAAAAACGTGTTAAACTTGAATGGGTCATAGACTGTAAAGAGACACAAGTAGTTGTCATAGATCACAGCTGTCCCATAAGCTCATCCTCTCCAAAACTATATCCATCTATTCAGATCTCCCCACTTCTTCAAATCCTTATCACTTGTTCCCCATATGACCTAGAAACAATCAGTTAGTAAATTATTAATGTCTCATTTTCAATTGCAGGTTAATGTGGCAGCCCTGCACCAGTCTCTCTGTCTTTGTATCAGCCTTGCCAGTCTTCACAAACAACCCCCACAGAGAGAGGAAACTAGATGATATTTGTCTATCTTGATCCATTGTCAAGCCACAACTGAGCAAGAAAATGGGGAAAGAACCAAAAGATAGGTCAAGTTATGAAACTTCAAGAAGAACAGGTTAATGGTGATGAGAAAGTTGGAAGACAGGTCAAGTGAAGACAGTCCCAGAAGACAGGTCATGAGAAGATGAGAAGGTCAAGGATAGATCAAATCTAGTGTTCTGAAGATTAGATCATTTGATAATATATTGGTAGAGACAGGCATCAAGAAATAAAAGTAGGACTAAGATTCGCGTGTGGAATGCTATACATTAGAGCTGATTCAACAAGATAGTGTTCATAAAGCCAAGAAAAGGATAGTTTAGGCAGAGGACAGCTTATGGAATGGCTTGATCTCTAACATGACAAAGAACTTTGTTAGTGTCAGAAAGAGGAACACTTCTCTCGTGTTCTTTCCTATATGACCATACGGGTTTTCTGCTTGTTTGTAATATAATAGTATTCTTTAAGTCTGTCAAAAGGGAACAGTCAGTTTTATCAGTGCATTGTAGAGGATAGGCAGTAAATGGAGTAGGTACTGAAAGTGTTGATAGATTGCTACGATGGGTATTAATTTGAGAAAATATAAGTTTAAATCCAGATATTATAAATTAGAAATACAGTCATACCCCACTTTGTCATTTCGGCCTTCATCAAATTTGCCTTTACGCCACTTTTCTAGAGTAAATTTAGTTCAGCGAATGTCATTACGTCCAACTTTACGTCACTCAGCAATGTCGTAATAAAAGGATTTGAAATAAATAAATGTTTCCTTAAAAATATATTTAAAAAAATAAAACACATAAAAATTGAAATAATAGATAAAAGAAGCTAAAAAAATTAAAATATAAGAAAAACACATTAAAAACATCAAAAATGTATCGTAAAATAAAATATTTTATTGAAAAATTGCAAACAAATGTTGGTTGCTGTTGCTGCTTCCATTCAGAACAAGGACGATGCCGATGCCTTTTTGCCCGTGCTGCGGCGTGTGCTTACTTTGCCTTTCACTATTATTTCTGTAATTATTCCTTTCTGTGTCTGTGTTAACCATGGGTCCTAAGAAGGATAGTGCTAGTGATTCCAAGCGAATATCGTTATGATGGATAATAAGTTCAATATGATTAAAAGGCATTTTTTAATGCCTTAAGAGTTTTCTTTGCTGTTGGTTTGCTAATTTAGGTATTTTTTTCCTCATACTTAAGGCATTTTTAAGGGCAAATCAAGGTAAAAAAAAAATTTAATTGTGTTCATTATTCTCTAAAAATATGACTAAAATGTGTTTTTATTTCTTTAATTAAGGTTAAAACGTGTATTCTTTTTTGGTTAGTGTATTTCCTAGTTTTCAGTGTTTGTCTTCATTTTGGCTTTTGTCCTTCACGCACGGCTCTTGGAAAAAGAAGAAGTAGGGCAGGGTATGACTGTATAGAGAATGCAAATACAGAATTTTACAGAATGGACTTAGGAGAAAGGGAAGTTTGTTTTAGCATGGGGAGGAGAGTTTATCTAAGTGGGAGGATACCGATGAAAGAATAAACTGCAAAGAGTGGAAATTTTTAAAATCCAGAAATTGGGGATCATAGAAACAGGGCATGGAGAAAGTAAGATCACATGATAGATGAAGCATGGTAAAAAAGTAGTGAATATCCTGCCTACTGTGTATTGACATTTTCCAGTATTGGGATGACTAGCCCCTTTTTCCTACAGGACCCCCCGGTTTTTTTTTGAAATTTTTCCAGAATGCTGTTTAGTGCTTCAAAGAATTTGTTCCCATAAGGTAAATGTAAATTAGATTAGTCATTTCCCCACCCCCAAAATACACTTTTAAAAAAACTTACGAATACATTTTATAATTGTTCAAGTTTGGGGGAACGAAACCGGGGGCCCTGTATTTTGCCAGCTGGCAAAATGGGTCTGGCACTAATCGTGCAATGGGGTAAAAGGCCATGCACAGTGACATAGAAAGATATAAAAATTCCCTAATTTTATTTCATTTTCCAAAATCTTCATCAAACCTCAGGTACATAACCAACATAGTAAAGATGTGTATAGCAAACAATTAAGTGGTACCCGGGTTTTAAAATTTTTTTATTCCAGAATCTTTAAAAGCCAACCAAAAATTTTCTCCTTAAAAAATTGTAAAATAACTGCCTTTTAGACCCCCAAAATTAAAATTCAAAAATTTAAAAATAAACTTACAAAAGGGTGATTTTT
>WNWK01004285.1:0-143939 GCA_009830355.1 Cherax destructor | reverse complement strand
GTCTGTGTTTGTTTTCCATGACTGTCGTAATACATTTAGTTTAATGGAGAGGGTTCCGGGGTCGGTCTGAGACCAGGCCTTGTGGTGGATCAGTCTCATCAACATCAACTCAGTAAAAGCACGCAAACTGATGTACGAACCCCAGGCCGGTTGGTCAGGTACTGACTTTAGGTGCCTGTCCAGTGCCTTCTGAAGACAGCTAGGGTCTATTGGTAATCCCCCTATGTATAATGGGGGCAGTTGAACAGTCTTGGGCCCCTGACACTTGTTGTGTTGTCTCTCAGTGTACTCGTGGCGCCCTGCTTTTAATTCGGGGAAATGTTGCATCTGCTGCCGAGTCTTTTGCTTTCATGTGCTTTTCGTGTGCAGGTTTGGTACTAATCCCTATAGGATTTTCCAAGGGTATATTATCATGTATCTCTCTCGCCTGCGTTCCAGGGAATACAGATCAAGGGCCTTCAAACATTCCCAGTAATTTAGGTGCCTAATCGTACTTATGTGTGCCGTAAAAGGTCTTTGTACACTCCAGGTCAGCAATTTCGCCTGCCTTGAAGGGGACAGTTATGTACAGCAGTATTCCAGCCTAGAGAGAACAAGCGATTTGAAGAGAATCATCATAGTCTTAGCATCCGAGTTTTGAAGTTTCTCATTATCCATCCTCTCATTTTCCTAGCAGATGCGGTATATACATTGTTGTTGCCTTTGAAGGCGAAATCCTCTGACTTTATCACTCCTAGGTCCTTCACATTATTTTTTCACTCTATTTTATGGTTAGAATTTGTTGTATACCCTGACACGGTTTTAATTTCCTCAAGTTTTCCATATCTGAGTAGTTGAAATTTCTCTTCATTGAACTTCATATTGTTTTGAGTGGCCCATTTGAAGATTTGGTTTATGTCCGCTTGGAGTCTTGCGGTGCCTTCGATGGAGGTCAATGACATGGTAATCTGGGTGTCATCCGCAAAGGAAAACACGGAGCTATGGCTTACATCTCTGTGTCAGATATGAGGATGAGGAATAGGATGGGAACAAGTATTTGTGTTCTATTTGTCAGGAAATTATAGATCCATCTAACAACTTTTCCTGATATTCATTTATCACGCATTTTATGTGCTATTAGACCATGGTCATACTTGTGTATACAAGTATGCTACATCTGTATTTTGTTCATCCTCTACCGGATCCAGGACCTTGTCATAGTAATCAAGTATCTGGGACAGGCAGGAGCGACCTGATCTAAACCCGTGTTGCCCTGGGTTGTGTAACTGATGGGTATCTAGGTGGTTGGGTATCTTGCTTCTTAGAACCCTCTCAAAGATTATGGTAGGGGATGTTAGTGCTATCGGTCTGTAGTTCTTTGCAATTGCTTTACTGCCACCTTTGTAGAGTGGGGTTATGTCTGTTATTTTTAGTGTGTGGGATGACCCTGTGTCCATGTTCCCTCTCCATAGACATATTACCGAATTATATGCTAATTAGTAATTTCCTTCCAATTATTTTATCTGTTTTATTTCACTGATTTTTCTAATACTTTACCAACACTTCTAGGAGAGAATTACCTATGGTGTAAACGGTAGCCCTGTTATTTTTTTTAATATATGACAAGGTTACCCATCTATCTGAAAATTTTCCTCTTGTAGTAAAATCCTAAAAAAAAAATCCGAAGTGGACAGTATAAATCTTGTGTACTTTCTTGTGAAACACATTTTGATATCCTATTTAGTTCTATTGTTATTTTTCCTCTCATTATTAAAAAGTAATTTCTTTATTCTTTATTTCAGTTTCCTTGTTTCAGACATCTGAAATCTGTTTCATTCCTCATACGTTTTTTCCCCGACTTCCTAAATTTTGTCGAACTTCTTTTCTCTTTGTATGTCGAACTCAACGTTCTGTTTACCTTTTTACAAACTTTAATAAAAAAAAATGATTTTATCTTTGCTCTTTTGTACTATCCAAAGTTGATATTTTTCCTCCCTTCTTGCATGTGTATATATTAATTTCTATCCAGCTTGAATGTCTGGTAAGTTTCTTGGCTGGCCTGTTTCTTATTTTATTCAAAGGCATTTTTTCATTTCCATAAAATATTTTATTTACATTTCATTTATATTATAGATATCTTTACACAGACTTTTAGTTGATCCTAACATTAGTTTATCCCATTTAATAACTTTATAAGACGCTGGCTTAAGATTATATTATCTTTTCACTCTAGGCTTCCTGTTTAATGGTTTGTTTTTCACATCTTATTTACAAATATAACAGTATAGTTACATTAATACACCATGATTCCTCTTTGAAAGAGAACTTATATACTTCGTTTAGTCAATTTCTTCCTGTGTTCTAGTAATTGTACAATGTCTTCATTTACTAGTGAAAGTTCGGCTATGTTTTTATTCATAAAAATGGTATTAAATTTAGTGGTCACTGATCATAAACAATTCCCGTAGCATATTTTTAAGTCCTTTATTTATGTTATCCATTTGTTCTCTTTCAAGTATTAATAAATGCTGGTTACATACATTAATTATTATGGTTTTTTTTTTCATTTGCTTGTGTCTTTAACATTAAAAGTTCAAAATTTTGTATGATTATTTCTTCGGTTGTATTGTTTTCTCTACATATATTGCTACTCTTCCTCCTCTTTCTTCCCTACTGTGTCTCTTCTCCCCACTGAGCATTTTCCTTAACAGCAGCCTCATTAAAACAATTTTCTAGTTTATTTTTAATCATACTAAGTCAGATTTCTTCTCATTTAAAGTATCTATGTGATGATACTTTAAAATTTATATTAACATATTTACAAAATTGCTTCTCTCACTTTTCCTCTCTGTTCTGTTTGTTTTCATTTATTTCTGTATCCTGCGTATCCACGGTGCCCCGTGGCCTGGTCGCTAAAGCTCTCGCTTCACGTGACGAGGGTCTGCGTTCGATTCCCAGCGCGGGTAGAAACTTTGGGACGTGTTTTTACACCAGTTGTCTATGTTCACCCATCAGTAAAATGGGTACCTGGGAGTTAGTCGACTGGTGTGGGTCGCATCCTGGGACAAGGACCTAATTTGCCTGAAATGCTCAGCATAAACAAGGGACTTTCATATAGTAGTATGTCATTGATGTCAGCTATGGTCTGTATACCTTGTACATGTACTTGTAGTAAATAAATATATTATTATTATTATTATTATTATTATTATTATTATTATTATTATTATTATTGGACTGGCTGGATCTGGCTCTGTCACTCAGTAAAAAATAACTTATTTTCCTCACTTGTCTTCGCATTTAAACTCATCGCAGTGTTTAAATAAGTCCATTATTTTCACCCTGACGTCCTTTCAAAGGTCTTGTCGAATTAGTATATTCTTACAGACTCGAAATATTTTAAGTACATAGCTCTCTTTGGCAATTGTATTTAATGCTTTATCTGCATGAATATAATTTCCAACACTCATATCCCACTATATGATTCTAAATTATTAAATTCCCTAAGCATTTTGTCATCTCATTTATGTTGCTCTCCTTTGATTATAATTTCCATTATGCACAGTAAAAAATATACCTTTTTCTTTCTATGTCAACAGTGTCACTTAATAGTTAAGAATCGTTTGCAATTTACCACCGTCTGTTCTGTCATTTCTTTATTGATTTTGGTATAACTGTCTATTATGTCAGCGTAATTACTTAACAACCCTTTTACCTCCTTTTTGTAACATATTCTGTGCTAGCTGCACCTGGATCTGTCTTTCGCGTTGTTTTATCAGCATATCTATCTTCTTTATTGTTCTGTTATCTGCAAAGCCATGTATCTCCCAGATATCAACTTTATATTATTACTACTGTTCAGCAAGAGAAGAGGGTATGGGGATACTGCTGAGTTGTTGATGAGACAATAAAAACAGTGACTGTAAATGTGCTGTGAATGAAGTTTGAAATTTCTGCTGTTTGTGTCTTCACTTACAATTCCTGATCCTCATCCACTCTTTTCTTTATTATATCATCATCCTCTTTTAGTGTTTTCCTCATTTATTGAATTGAAAACTTAATTTCTTATTTTTCCAGTTTGCTAAGATGTATTTTTTCTTATATATTTTTTTTCAGTCTTTCTTGTCTTACCTGATTTTGTTCCAATTTTGTCAGTATGTACAACTGGGGACAAATGTTCCTGGACAGTCTCTCCTGGGCAGGAATAATATCAGGCAACTCAGAGGTACTAAACAGAGCAGTAAAGGTTTTTTTCAAGAATGAATTAGCACAGTTTGTAACGACGAAGGTGACTGGTTGACAAAATTGCCGATACATCTGCAGTGTTCTGTTATCTTATTCTGTGTCATAGTTGCACAGTGGCAACTAAAGCTAATTGTGTTGCTATGTTATTTCGCATAGGATTCATACCCAGTGTTGAAATTTTCCATTAGGGTCATGTCAGTGTGTGTGTGTACGTGTGTACGTGCGTGCGTGTGTATACGTGTGCATGTGTGTGTGTGTGGGCGAGGGGAAGGGTATGGGTGTTATACAGAATTATCAAACCACCATCATACAGCCATTGAATATATGATATCATACTGATATATTTTATAGTTCCAAGAGAAAACTAAATCCATCAATGAGACATAACAGCTTGTGGAAAAAATGAAATGAACCTACATGTGATATTCAAAACATTCCATATCAGAGGGAGAGAGACGCTTAATAACAATGATGAGGTAACTATAGATCACGAATCCTGTAATTAAATGTTGTTGAATATTTACATCAAAAGCAGTCAATTGCCGCCTTACCTCTCCAATAAGTCACCTTCCCCCTCCATCCTTGTGCAAACAAGGAAATGCAGGACTTCTACTGTAGGGGTCATTTATGTGCCCATTGTCTACAATATTTATAATTATACGATTTAAAATTATTGGAGGTGGTTGCAAGTGGTAAACTCCTCTCTCCTTCCTCCAATACCACACACCAGAAACTAGTGGTGTGCACGTACACTGCTGCCTGTCAGTGTATCTGAAAATAAGACACATGTGCAACATCTGGGTATCCAGTGGCTTTATCAATACAAAATCCTAGGACATAATATGAAGAGAGTAGAACTATATACAAAAGATGAGGTAATCAGTCCCCCGGCCTATTTCCTCTTTCTTTTTTGGATTTTCTTTGCTCTGCCTTGGGTATTTAGTACATTACTATTTTTCCCCCATCTGTGTTCTTGTTCCTACCTATTGTGTGCCCCTAGCTCCCTTGCAATGCTCCTCTTTCTTAGTCTGTGACTGACTCCACTTCTACTACTACCTCTACCACTATTTTTCTTCCTTTCCAACTACCTCTTCTGTCCCGTCCCTGTCTGCTGGCCTATATATACTCCCTCCTTCTCTCCTTTTTGTTAGTGTGACTTTGTAAATGGTCCAAGTCGGACCGAAACGTCGTCGTAAGCTCCTCTCTTCTATGGGCGGGTTATTTGTGTATTTTAAACTACTTGTTATGCAGATAGGCCATAACTCAAATAGAAAGTGAAAACTCGCTTTTCATGCCAATCAGACATACAGTAGTTATACACACACAACCCGCACATATAAAAAGAGAGGAGCTTACGACGACGTTTCGGTCCGACTTTGTTATACAGTAGTTAATCACGAGGGATTTAAGGTCAAACATTGTGTTCTTGTAATGTTGTAAGGGCTTGACACAGCTTCTAGGGTGCGACACGTTGCCACAATAAAATGTCACATTAGTTCCATTTTTGGCCATTTACCTAACATTAGAATAATGCATCACCTGAGTAGATATGTCTGATATATGATAGTAAAACCACCTACAATTCCCTTACAAATCCCTAACAATATACTTGATCACCTTTTCAAATATTTCTTTTTGTTTTATAATATTTGATATAATATACGAACGGTAATTAATGTATATACCCCTAAATCTATTTTAATATAGATACGTAGAAAGTTCCTGCAAATAATTTTGTCAACCATTCACCATAGTTGTCACAAGCTGCGATAATTCGTTCATGAAAATAGCCTTTACTATTCTGTTTACTATGTCTGAGTTGCCTGATATTATTTGTGCTCATGAGAGACTGTCCAGAAACCTTATTCCACAGCTTTACAATCGTCCACTGGACTTCTCCTCTAGTGCCTTCCCCAAAATTCTAAGAAGAATGTTACTATTTCGACTAATTTAACTTAAAAAATATAAAGCTTTTTCATAATTCAGGAAGCTTCCGTATGTATTTTTCCTTCGCATATTTTGGGACACCACTAATACATACCACTCATGCATACCACTCATGCATACCACTCATACATACATTGATGCTCGAAGTTCACTATGAGCAGGAATAAACCTCTTACTCCATTTGCAACTGCGGCAAGTGGTGTGTGTGTGTGTGTGTGTACTCACCTAATTGTACTCACCTAATTGTGGTTGCAGGGGTCGAGACTCAGCTCCTGGCCCCGCCTCTTCGCTGTCTGCTACTGGGTCTCTGCTCTCCCTGCTCCATGAGCTTTATCATACCTTGTCTTAAAACTATGTATGGTTCCTGCCTCCACTATATCTTTCTCTAGTCCATTCCACTTCCTGACTACTCTGTGGCTGAAGAAATGTTTCCTGACATCCCTTTGACTCATCTGAGTCTTCAGCTTCCAGTTGTGTCCCCTTGTTTCTGTGTTCCCTCTCTGAAACAACCTGTCACTATCTACCTTGTCAATTCCCCGCAGTATTTTGTATGTCGTTATCATGTCTCCTCTGACCCTTCTTTCCTCCAGTGTTGTTAGTCCTATTTCCCTCAATCTTTCTTCATAAGACAGACCCCTGAGTTGTGGAACTAACCTTGTCGCAAACCTTTGCACTTTCTCTAGTTTCCTTACGTGCTTGACCAGGTGTGGGTTCCAGACTGGTGCTGCATATTCTAGTATGGGCCTGACGTATACGGTATACCGTGTTTTGAACGATTCCTTGTTAAGGTAACGGAACGCTAATCTAAGGTTTGCCAGACGCCCATATGCTGCCGCAGTTATCTGGTTGATGTGTGCCTCCGGAGACGTGCTTGGCGTTATACTCACTCCAAGGTCTTTCTCCTTTGCCGAGGTTTGTAGCCTTTGTCCGCCAAGCTTGTACTTTGTCAGCGGTCTTCTTTGCCCTTCTCCGATCCTCATGACTTTGCATTTGGAGGGATTGAATTCGAGAAGCCAACTGCTAGACCAGATGTCGAGCTTGTCCAGGTCTGTTTGCAGCCCTGCCTGGTCCTCTTCCGATGTGATTCTCCTCATTATTTTCACATCATTCGCGAATAGAGACACTTCTGAGTCTATCCCGTCCGTCATGTCATTTACATATACCAGGAATAACACTGGTCCTAGGACTGACCCCTGCGGTACACCGCTCGTCACAGGCGCCCACTGTGATACCTCACCACGCACCATGACCCGTTGTTGCCTCCCTTTGAGGTATTCCCTGATCCATTCCAGTGCCCTTCCTGTTATACCTGCTTGTTCTTCCAACTTCTTTACTAATCTCATGTGAGGAACTGTGTCGAAGGCCTTCCTGCAGTCCAGGAAAATGCAATCAACCCACCCTTCTCTCTCCTGCCTTACCTCTGTTACTTTATCATAGAACTCTAGGAGGTTTGTTACACAGGATTTGCCTTCCCGGAATCCGTGCTGTCTGGTGTTTATTATCCTGTTCAGCTCGAGGTGCTCCACCATTCTTTTCCTGATGATTTTCTCCAGGACTTTGCACACTATACATGTAAGTGACACCGGTCTATAGTTTAGTGCCTCTTTTCTGTCTCCTTTTTTAAAAATGGGGACTACGTTGGCCTTTTTCCATACCTCAGGTAGCTGCCCAGTTTCAAGGGATGTGTTGAATATTATGGTAAGTGGCACACTCAGTACCTCAGCTCCTTCCCGAAGAACCCACGGGGAGATATTGTCCGGACCCATCGCCTTTGAGGTATCGAGGTCACTGAGTAACTGTGTGTGTGTGTGTGTGTGTGTGTGTGTGTGTGTGTGTGTGTGTGTGTGTGTGTGTGTGTGTGTGTGTGTGTGTAACGAAACACTTTGAAATGTTTCGGCCCCGTGTGTGTGTTAGTTACCATTTTGTCCTAGGCACATGTCGATTAGACACTAGGCCTGTTGTATGTATGTGTGTGTGTAACGAAACACTTCGAAATGTTTCGGCCTCGCCGAAAATTGAACCCGGGCCCTCCGTGCGTGAAGCAAGAGCGCTAGCCACCATGCCATCGGGGCGTGTGTGGTGTGTGTGTGTGTGTGTGTGTGTGTGTGTGTGTGTGTGTGTGTGTGTGTGTGTTTGTGCTGCGACGCTGCAACTACAAACTTTCCAGGAGTATGTGAGAAATATCTGCAACAAAACATTAAAACTCACTCATCCACTAGAGGACGAAAAATTATACAATGTACAAAATACTGAGAGGAATTGATTGCTCACCTAATGTAGGATGCAGGGGTCGAGTGTTGACCTCCTGGCCTCGCCTCTTCACTGGTCGCTTCACTGGTGAGCTTTATCATACTTCTTCTTAAAGCTATGTTTAGATCTTGCTTTCATAACATCACTCTAAGACTGTTCCACTTCCTGACAACTCTATATCTGAAGAAATACTTCTTAACATTTCTTTAACTCATCGGAGTTTTCAATTTCCAGTTTTGACCTCTTGTTGCTGTGTCACATCTCTGAAACAATCTGTCCCTATTCGTCTTGTCAATTCCTCTCAGTATGTTGCGTCATTATCATGTCCTCTCTATCCTTCATGTCGTCCAGTGTTGTCAGGTCGAGTTCCCTTAACCTCTCCTCGTAGGACACCTTCCTCAGCTTCGGGACTAGTCTTGTTGCAAACCTTTACACTTTCTCCAACTTAACGTGTTTGACAAGATGTGGGTTTCATACTGGTGCTGCATACTCCAATATGGGCCTGACTTACACGTTGTACAGAGTTGTGAATGATTCCGTACTTAAATGTCAAAATGCTATTCTCAGGTTTGCCAGGCGCCCGTATGCTGCAGCAGTTATTTGGGTGATGTGCGCCTCAGGAGATGTGCTTGGTATGATGCTCACCCCGAGATTCTTATCCTTGAGTGTGTTTTGCAGCTTATGACCTCTTAGGCTATACTCCGTATGTGGTCTTCTTTGTCCTTCTCTAAGCTTCATAACATTGCCCTTGTTGAGGTTAAACTCCAGGAGCCATTTGTTGGACAAAGCTTGCAGTGAGTCCAGATTCCCTTGTAAGCTTACCTGATCCTAGTCCGCTGGTATTCTCCTCATTAGCTTCACATCGTCTGCGAACAGGGACAATTCTGAATCTATCCCTTCCATCATGCCATTCACATATACAAGAAACAGCACCGGACCTAGGACTGACCCTTGCTGAACCCCACTCGACACATGCACCCACCTTGACACCTCAACTTCTACCGACACACGTTGTTTCCTTCCTGTCAGGTATTCCCTGATCCATTGCAGTACTTTTCCTCTTATTCCTGCCTGCTCCTATATCTTTTCAACCAGTCTCTTGTGATACAGTCTTGTGATTACAGTCCAAGAAGATGCAGTCTAGAAATTCCTCTCTCTCCTGTCTTACTTCTGTTACCTTGTCATAAAACTCAATAGGTTTCTGACGCAGGATTTCCTTTCCCTGAAACGGTGCTGATTGTCTTGTATGAGTCCATTAATTTATAGGTGCTCCACCACTCTTCTGATAATCTCCATAACTTTACATAGTGTACATATCAACGACACTGGTCTGTAATTTAGTGCTGCAACAGCAATATTAAAAACAACATTATCAAGAAGAAGAACAAGCTCCACAATATCAACAGCAGCAACAGTAAGATCAACACGCACCACTATAGTAGCAACAACAACTGCAGCACCTGGACGAGTGTTGTCACAGCAGCAGCAACAACAGTGACCACAACAGTAAAGGTACGAACAAGGGCAGAACTGCCACAATACCACTGACACAGCAACAACACTACAAATGTCTCCACCACAAAGTCGTCCGTCACTGAACAAGAGAGTACAGGTATCTGAATCCTGAAATATTTCTTTCAACCATCGCAACACTGCAATGCGATCTGCCTCTCCCGATCTCCCTTACATGTTATTCACGAACCACCTCCTGGAACACCTCCTGGAACACCTCCTGGAACACCTCCTGGGACACTTTCTAGTCCTTCCAACAAACGAACATTTCTTTTTCTGCCAAACCTTACTTTAGCATCTTAAGTTACTTTTCAGTGTATTAAACTCGACTAATCAATAATCATTTGGAGAAATATCTTTGCCTGATCTTTGTCAGTATTGAGCATTTTGAGATTTTTTTATAAAAAGTAAATTACAATCAAAATATGTAGTAGTGACGGACGGTCGATTGCTAGTTGGTTCTGCAAGTAGTTACACTTATTTATGTCTAATTTTTAGTGTAAAAGTTAGTTTATATTTAGCACATCCTTTTAAAAGAGATTATTACCTTCTTGTTGCCTTGTGCAGAGAGACCGTTTTGAGAGGCGCAAAACAGATATTCGACAGCTGAAAGTTAAAGACTCCGATGAGTCACTGGGATATGATGAAGCATTTTTGAAGCCTCAATGTGGTCAGGAAGAGGCAAGCTACGTACTTAGTTTTAAGAGGAAGTATGGTATGGTACACTAGACTAGGAGGGAGTTAATCTTTCACGTGGCAATTTGAAAGGCTGTTCCAAGGGCTAAGTCACAGACATAGACATACAGATACACAGACACAGACACACACACACACACACACACACACACACACACACACACACATCTATCGAAACAGGTAGATTACCTGAGGTATGGTAGACAGCAAATGTAGTCCCATTTTTTTAAAAAGGAGACAGACATGAAGCACTAAACTACAGACCAGTGTCACTGACATGTACAGAACATGGGACAGAACAACAAGGGGACACAGTTGGAAGTTGAAGACTCAGATGAATCACAGGGATGTTAGGAAGCATTTCTTCAGTCCCAGAGTGGTCGGGAAGTGGAATAGTTTGGGAAGCGATGTAGTGGAGGCAGGATCCACTCATAGCTTTAAGAAGAGGTATGATAAAGCTCATGGCGCAGGGAGATTGACCCAGTAGCGGCCAGTGAAGAGGCGGGGCCAGGAGCTATGAATCGACCCGTGCAACCACAACTAGGTGAGTAGACACACAGATTATCAGAAGAGTGATGGGGCACCTAGAATGGAATGAACTTATCAACGACAACCAGCACGGATTCAGGGACGGGAAAGCCTGTGCTATACACCTATTGGAGTTCTATGACAAGGTGACATCAGTAAGACAAGAGAGAGAGAGGGGGGTGTAGATTACATTTTCTTAGACTGTAAGCAGGCTTTTGACACAGTTGCACACAAGTAATTAATGCAAAAGCTGGAGGACCAGGCAGGTATAACAGGGAAGGCACTGCAATGGATCAGAGAATACCTGACAGGAAGGCAGCATGGTACGTGGGAGTGGGCGCCTGTGACGAGCGGGGTTCCCTAGGGGTCAGTCCTAGGGCCGGTGCTGTTTCTGGTATATGTGAATGACATGACGGAAGTAATAGTCTCAGGAGAGTGTCTGTTTGCAGAGGATGCCAAGATAATGAGGAGAATTAAATCGGAGGAAGACCAGGCAGGACTACAAAGGTATCTGGACAGGCTACAGGCCTAGAGGGCCGAAAACTACAAACCTCACTCAAGGGAAAGGATCTTGGGGTGAGTATAACACCAAACACATCTCTTGAGGCGCACATCAACCAGATAACTGCTGCGGCACAAGGGACATTACCAAACCTAAGAACAGCAATCCGACATCTCAGTAAGGAGTCGTTCAGGACTCTGTACACTGTGTACATCAGGCCCATATTGGAGTATGCAGCACCAGTTTGGAACCCTCACCTGGTAAGCACGTTAATAAATTATGAAAGTGCAAAGGTTTGCAACGAGACTAGTCCCGAAGTTAAGGGGCACGTCCTTTGAGGAGAGGTTAAGGGGATTTGTCCTGACGACACTGGAGGACAGGAGGGACAGGTGAGACATGATAACAACATATAAAATACCGAGAGGAATCGACAAGGTGGACAGAGACAGGATGTTTCATAGATGGAACACACCAACAAGGGGTTACAATTGGATGTTGAAGACTCAGTCACAGGGATGTTAGGAAGTATTTCATCAGTCACAGAGCTGTCAGGAAGTGGAACAGTCTGGACAGGGAGGTGGTGGAGGCAGGATCCATACATAGCTTTAGGAAGAGGTGTGATAAAACTCACGGAGCAGGGAGTGATCTAGTGGCGACCAGTGAAGAGGCGGGGCCAGGAGCTACGAATCGACCCCTGCAACCACAAATGGATGAGCACAGTTGGTTGGGTAAGTACACATACACACACACACACACACCAGGAGCTATGAATCGACCCCTGCAACCACAACTAGGTGAGTACACACGTACGTTTTTGCGATTTGACTACCACAGGAAACTTCCATATATCTCAGACCTTCATGTGTCAGACTAATGAAAACACGCAGGAGACATCAATGACAAAACAAATTACTCAACAAATTGTAGTAAACATCAATGTGCGTGGGTAAAATATAACAATTTCATAATTATTTGCAAACATGTAGAGATTTTTCTTGGCAGGACACTAACCAAAAATATCTTGTCAGAAAACTAAAATCAATAAAAATATGAATCAAACAAAAGACAGTTACTTAGAAAAACACACAAAATCCCACTGAAGGAACTGCATACATAGGTTCATCTTTCAGGAATTGCAAATATAGCAACAAAATTATTACCTATCAGTTTCACACCAGTAGGGATAATATAGCATCTGCGGAATGGGTGGCATTCAAATTTGATCAAAGCAAGTGGATGGTAAGTCCTTTTCCTTGAATCAAGAGCCTCTTACCAGCATCAAGGTAAAATAATGTAATAAGGCCAATAATCACTATACCACTGCGAGATTAAAACTGGCAAAGTGGCACCTCCGCACACCATTAAATATACCAACCTTCTTATTACTAGGGTAGAGTGGAAATTTTGAAGCTGACCAGTGATCACACAAAACAAAATCTGGGAATATTCTATGTAAGATTATGCATATGGCATCCATGGCTGCAAATATTCCCCTGAATCTTGCTCAAGATACATGACACAGTTGATTTATATTTCAAGCCGATCAGTTAAGGCGTTCTTGAGTAATATAAAAAATGTGAGAAAGCAAAGAAAATGTTTTTGAGAAAGTTCCGAAAACACTAATGTCTCTCCTCTTTAAAATTGAAAACGTCATTAAAACGAGAATTTTTTTTTCCAGTTTATTTTCTCATTTACTTTCTATTTAAAATTCTCTAAAATCCTATAAGAACAAATATGTGGTTTTGATCCTCTTTAGAAATTCATTTTGATAAAATTGTCGAAGACAAATTGGCTCCCACAGCCAAAGATGGTTCACAAAGGCTTCCAGCTGAGACACACCGATCTCTAGTTAGTCCATTCGAAACAATTTTGTTAAATTAATTAACAAATTGAAATGTACACAACTCAAAGTGAGTTGTGGGCTTTATTTTAGCAAAGCCCACCAATGATAAAGTTTGAAGGCTATCAGGAAAGGCATTCTCCAGTAAGGAACCTAAGTCAAACGATTCTAAGTCTTCAGCCATTTCACAAGTATTTCACAATAACATTACTCGACCTCAACTCATGGGTTATCATCCGCTTAATAAAAGGCATCGTCAATAATATTTTGAAGCGAATAAGAAGCACCATTTTTTAGTTATTGAAATACACTGAATACCACTATTTATTCAGAAAACCACAACTATCGTAAAAATTTGAAACAGATCTGATGAGTCGTTCTCCAGTTATGGTACGGATTTCAATGATCTCAAGCACGCAATTAAAACTTAATAGGTACATCTGACCCTAAGATGTATTAGCCATTAAATATTGAAGTTGTTTAGAAAAAGTACACCGAATTGTATTTAACATGATTGAACGGAAAAATTGTCTATTTTATGCATGAAATGGTCAAATCTGGACCGATTCACTTGAATTTTTCTTTCCACTGTCGTCGAATTTGGAGGAACCATTTAGGAACTTTAGAAACTATGCCACTGGGGAGTTTTGGAAGTTATCCTAGCCGCTCCAGGATGCTGGGAATGGTTTCAACAACTTTGGCTATATGGTAATTGATCATACCATTTCTTCCAAGAATCTCGTCCTAGTTACCATACACAAGCATTCAAAATTTGAAGCTGATTGGATGAGGCGATCTCCAGATATAAGCAAATAAACTCAAAACGTTGGAGGACGAAATAAAAAAAAAAAAAAATCCGTAATCCTCTTCAAGAGTTTCACCTTCAAAAGAAATAAAGCTGATAAATACTGAGAGCAACATTTTATGTACACTGATGGGTATTTTTCTCATTAGATATATAAAGTTTGATTAATGATACATGTACAACACCCGAGTATCCTTATTTTGTTGACATTTTTAAGACTACTGGCTTTATCAATACACTTCAGAGGCACATATGGAAGAATGTTGTTGATGAGGTAATCAGTCCTTCTTGCAAAATTATGAACACAATACTTTAGATGATGAGGTAGTCAGTCCCTTGGCCTGGACGGAGGTAGTCAGTCCCTCGGCCTGGACGGAGGTAGTCAGTACCTCCGCCTGGATGGTGGTAGTCAGTACCTAGTGATGAATCAGATCCACCAAGACTAAATTACTAAATATCTGCTTCCATCCTAAGGGACAGATTTCTTCACATCATACTGTCTTCCGAACATAATTTAGCCCTGTATGATCCCCTCGGGTGTAGCGTCTAACTTGATTGTATTATATTTTTGAGACAATATTTTTTCCATAGATCTCTGTATTGTATTGATAAATTCAGAAGTTGGTAAAACGTCTACAAAATAAAGATACCTAGGAGTTACACCTGTATTTAATTTATCAACTTGTTAGTAATGGTAACCATTGACCTAATGACACTTAAAGTTCATTTTAATCCCTAATTTAGGGATTATGGATTCCTTAATTACTGGAATAGAGATGATATACAACTTTAATGACCCTTGAGTGTAGTTGCAAGCCACGTAAACAGACAAACCAGAGAGACGGGAGTTCATCAACCATTGTCACTACAACTTTTAACTAAGAATACGACTAGTAGGAATCTACTAATAGTTAGGTACCTGTTTATATTGTTAGATGAAGAGGGGACAGCAGATGTTACCAGGATCATCACAGGTAAGTTATGATGCTTATGCTTCCCTTCTCACTAATGATGACTCTCCCACCGAAGTCCTGTGGCTCGGTTGGTAGCACACTCACTGTGTCAGTGATTCGATCCCCAGTACAGGTGAAAAAGCTGGGCTTGTTTCCTCACATCTGTTGTCCCTATTCACCTAGGAGTAAGTAGGTACCTGGGTGTTAGCCGACTAGTGTTGGTCATATCCTTATGGTGACAGTATAAATGAGCTTAGGGAGGATAACAGCTCTTATACTGTAAAATTAATGTGTTAAAAAAATAAGACTGATTACGTGTAGCGGCGGTGACTGATGATGCATTTTTCTCACACAGGCACGTAGGGAGTACGTGTCGCCGTACAGAGACGACCCCTACGCTGAGCCCACGGGAGTCACCCTTCACATGCCTGCTAGCCAGGTATGCTTATACCTTCAACCTCAGTCCAGTACCCCCACCCCTCTCACCAGTATGATCAAGATTCCCATCTTTATGGTAGCCTTCCCATCCGTATGAGCAGCCTCCCATCCGTATGAGCAGCCTCCCATCCGTATGAGCAGCCTCCCATCCTTATGATCACCCTCCCATCATTATGCCCATCCTTCACCTGCCACGTGCAGTTCTTGCAACAATATTCTGCAAGCTCAACACAAACGTTCATACTTCAACTTGTACTTCTGCAAGACCACACACACGTGCACGCCTACACTCATACACTGGCAGGCTCACACTTGCTCGCTCACACTTACACACTTGCTCGCTCACACTTACACACTTGCTCGCTCACACTTACACACTTGCTCGCTCACACTTACACACTTGGTCTCTCACACTTACACACTTGCTCGCTCACACTTACACACTTGGTCTCTCACACTTACACACTTGCTCGCTCACACTTAAACACTTGGTCTCTCGCACTTGTACACTTGGTCGCTCACACTTACACACTTTCCCGCTCACACTTACACACTTGCTCGCTCACACTTACACACTTGCTCGCTCACACTTACACACTTGCTCGCTCACACTTACAGTCCACTTACTGTCGCCCACTACACACTTGCTGCTCACACTTACACACTTGCTCGCTCACACTTACACTGGTCTCACACTTCACACTTGCTCGCTCACACTACAACTTGGTCTCTCACTTCAACTTGTCGTCACACTTACACATGTCTACACTTAAGTTGATTTGCCCAGTGTCATCAAGTTTATTAGGTGAAGTTTTTTTTGGCCAGATGAGGTTAGCTGTTTTATTGATTGCTGATGATATCAAACTAATGAGGAGACTACAAACTTAACAGGATAGATAGATAGATAGATAGATAGATAGATAGATAGATAGATAGATAAAGAGTGAAAGAGAGAGAGAGAGAGAGAGAGAGAGAGAGAGAGAGAGAGAGAGAGAGAGAGAGAGAGAGAGAGAGAGAGAGAGAGAGAGAGAGAGAGAGAGAGAGAGAGAGAGAGAGAGAGAGAGAGAGAGAGAGTACTAGTCCCAGACTACAATTATCGCTCAAGGAAAGAGATCTTGGAGTGAATATCACAGTCAACTTGTCATTAGAGGTATACCTGGAGTATACCTGGAGTGGGTTTCGGGGATCATCACCTTCGCGGCCCGGTCCGTGACCAGGCCTCGTGGTGGATCAGGACCTGCTCAACCAGGCTGTTAAAGGTGGCCGCATGTAAACCGATGTACGAATGACAGCCCTGCTGATCAGGTACTGACTTTAAGTGTCTTTCCAACGCCTTCTTTAGGCAGTTGAACAGTCTTGGGCCCCTGACACTTGTTGTGTTGTCTCTTAGTTTACTCGTGGCGCCCCTGCTTTTCATTGGGGAAATGTTGCATCTCCTGCCGAGTCTTTTGCTTTCGTAGGGAGTAATTTTCTTGAGCAAATTTGTTACTAATCCCTCTTCGATTTTCAAAGTGTATGTTACCTTGTATCTTTTTCGCCTGCGTTCCATGGAATACAGATTAGGGGACTTCAATTGTTCATAGTAATTTAGGTGTTTTATCATACTTATGTGTGCCATGATGGTTCTATGTACATTCTCCAGATCAGCAGTTTCGCCTGCCTTGAAAGGGGCAGTTAGTGTACAGCTGCATTCCAATTCTGAGAGAACAAGCGATTTGAAGAGAATCATCATGGGCTTAGCATCCCTAGTTTTGAAGGTTCTCATTATCCATCCTGTTATTTTTCTAGCAGAAGTGGTAGATGTAGATGTGGTCTTTGAAAGTGAGATCCTTTAACATTATCACTCCCATGTTGTTCACATTAATTTTTCGCTCTATTGTGTGGTTGGAATTTGTTTTATACTCTAATACAGTTTAAATTTTCTCAAGTTTTCCATATCGGAGTAATTGAAATTTCTCTTCATTGAACTTCACATTGTTTTCTGTAGCCCATGTAAATATTTGGTTGATGTCCACTTGGAGTGTTGCAGTGTCTTTGATAGATGACATTGTCATGCAAATTCGGATGTCATCCGCAAAGGAAGACACGATGCTGTGGCTCACATGTCTGTCTATGTTAAAGATGAGAATGAGGAACAGGATGGGAGCGAGTACTGGTGCAGAGATTTTTATGATATGGAACGTAGTGCTATCGGTCTGTAGTTCTTTGCAATTGCTTTACTGCCACCTTTATGGAGTGGGGTTATGTCTGTTGTTTTTAGTGACTGGGATGACCCGTGTCCATGCTCCTTACACGGGCTTCTTGTATTTCTTGATGAACACGGAGTTCCACGAATCCGGGCCTGAGGCAGAGTGCATTGGCATGTCATTTATTGGCTTTTCGAAATCTCGTGGTTTTAGGATAATATCAGAGATTTTTGAAATTAAAATCTCATCGGAGTATAAAACAAATTCCAACCACACAATAGAGCGAAAAAATAATGTCAAAGACCTAGGAAGGATCATGACAGAGGATCTCACCCTCAAGGACCATAACACTGTAGCAATCGCATCTGCCAGAAAAATGACAGGATGGATAATGAGAACCTTTAAAACCAGGGATGTCAAGCCCATGTTGACACTTTTCAGGTCGCTTGTTCTATCTAGGGTGGAATACACTACCACGCCCGCACTTATTCACTAGCTCGCCCACACTCGTGCACTCTCAGTCCAAAACTCATACACTAGCACGTATGCACTCATATACTATAACGCCCACACTCATACACTAGCACGCCCATACACATCCACTACCACGCCCACACTCTTGCACTAGCACGCACACACTCACACACAACCGTATATACACTCATACATTACCACGCTCTCACTCATACAGTACCACGCATACACTCAAACACTACCACGCCCACACTCAAACACTACCACGCCCACACTCATATACTAGCACGCCCACACTCATACACTAACACGCCAACCTCATCCATTACTACGCCCACACTCATTCTCTACCACGCCCACACTAATACAATAACACGCCCACATACATACACTATTGCGCCTAAACTGATACACTACCACACCCAAACTCATACATTACCACGCCTACACTCATACACTAGCACGCCAACACTCATACACTACCACGCACATTTATACACAATCACGCCCACACCTATTGACTAGCACGCAAACACTCATACAGTATCACGCCCACACTCATACACTATCAAGCCCATACTCATACGCTACGACGCCCAAATTCTTACACTATCACGCCTACACTTATTCACTAGCACACCCACACTCATACACTAGCACGTCCACACTCATACAAGTGTGCGCTCTCACTCATACACTACCACGTCCACACTCATACACTACCACGCCCACCTTCATACACTACCACGTCCACACTCATACACTAGCACGCCCACACTCATACACTAGCACGTCCACACTCATACACTAGCATGTCCACACTCATACACTAGCATGCCCACACTCATACAATAGCATGTCCACACTCATTCACTAGCATGTCCACACTCATACACTAGCATGCCCACACTCGTACACTAGAATGCCCACACTCATACACTAGCATGTCCACACTCATTCACTAGCATGTCCACACTCGTGCACTAGCATGTCCACACTCATACACTAGCATGTCCACACTCATTCACTAGCATGTCCACACTCATACACTAGCATGTCCACACTCATTCACTAGCATGTCCACACTCATACACTAGCCTGCCATACTCATACACTAGCATGTCCACACTCATACACTAGCATGTCCACACTCATACACTAGCAGTCCACACTCATTCACTAGCATGTCCACACTCATACACTAGCATGCCCACACTCATACACTAGCATGTCCACACTCATACACTAGCATGTCCACACTCATACACTAGCATGTCCACACTCATACACTAGCATGTCCACACTCATTCACTAGCATGTCCACACTCATACACTAGCATGTCCACACTCATTCACTAGCATGTCCACACTCATACACTAGCATGCCCACACTCATACACTAGAATGCCCACACTCATACACTAGCATGTCCACACTCATTCACTAGCATGTCCACACTCATACACTAGCATGCCCACACTCATACACTAGCATGTCCACACTCATTCACTAGCATGTCCACACTCATACACTAGCATGCCCGCACTCGTACACTAGCATGTCCACACTCATACACTAGCATGCCCACACTCGTGCACTAGCATGTCCACACTCATACACTAGCATGTCCACACTCATTCACTAGCATGTCCACACTCATACACTAGCATGTCTAGCATGTCCACACTCATTCACTAGCATGTCCACACTCATACACTAGCATGCCCACACTCATACACTAGCATGTCCACACTCATACACTAGCATGTCCACACTCATACACTAGCATGTCCACACTCATTCACTAGCATGTCCACACTCATACACTAGCATGCCCACACTCATACACTAGCATGTCCACACTCATACACTAGCATGTCCACACTCATACACTAGCATGTCCACACTCATACACTAGCATGTCCACACTCATTCACTAGCATGTCCACACTCATACACTAGCATGTCCACACTCATTCACTAGCATGTCCACACTCATACACTAGCATGCCCACACTCATACACTAGCATGTCCACACTCATACACTAGCATGTCCACACTCATACACTATCATGTCCACACTCATACACTAGCATGTCCACACTCATTCACTAGCATGTCCACACTCGTACACTAGCATGTCCACACTCATTCACTAGCATGTCCACACTCGTACACTAGCATGTCCACACTCATACACTAGCATGTCCACACTCATACACTAGCATGTCCACACTCATATTTGCACATTCACATATATTTCCAGGCCTACGTTCCGAGACTCACACTCCTGTCCGTCCTTCTTCACTCACCTGCACTCCCACTTTCACACTTCCGTGCTCATGCTTACATGCCAGCACTCATACATCTACTCTTTCTCATTCTCACTTGCACTCCCTCACACACACACACACACACACACACACACACACACACACATACACATAGCGTGTAGGAATGGTGTAGTGTGTGTGTACTCACCAACTAGGTGAGTACACACACACACACACACACACACACACACACACACACACACACACACACACACACACACAATCATACTTACACGCCAACAGTTACACACTTGAATTCCCACTGACATATACACTTGTACGTCCACGCACGCGCACGCCTACACTTGCACATCCACTCAGGCATGCACGCCCACACTCACACACCTCCCCGCTCACAAACACGTTTGCACGCCCTCATTACCTCTCCTAATGCGCACAAACATATTCCCACTGCTACTTACCCTTACCTTAATTTTTTTTTTCATGAATGTTACTTATAAAGACCAGTAAATGTTTCTCGGTGATGTTTTCCATATATTTAATAAGGATTCCTAAAATACTGAACGTGTGTCAAGAAACCCGAGTGGAAAACATGGCGGCTAGAGGATACATAAGAGAGTTTCCTCTGCGTGTAGACAAGTGGTTTCCGTCCTTAGAGGACTGGTCATAGACCGGGCCGCGGGGGCGTCGACCCCCGAAATACTCTCCAGGTATACCCAGAGGGATAACGTGGACTCTCAGATGACAGACTCTACTATTCACCTTCACCTACCTTCCTTAATTAACAGAGTTAGATACATTCTCATATCAAATGGGATCCAAGTAACTTAGAGCCTAATAAAGTGAAGGATGAACCTAGCTAACACTTGGGTTGTGTTTCGAATTACGTTAACAAAATTGCTGAGTCCGTTTGCTGCCAGACTTGGTCAGCTTGTTAAGCTCTATCTCTTCAACCGGTTCTTATCCTCAATAAAATTTGCTGATAGTCGCCCATTCTCTCACTGGTTCTCATTTTTTTTTACACTCACTTACCACTTCTTAAATTCTTTTTCCTATTTATTCGGTCATCTCTATATTATCTCTACATTGTAAAACCTCCTATTAACTTGTTTATTCTCCTATACCTCCTCCTTAACTTCATCATTCCATGAATCATTGTTTTTTCCAGCCGCACCTCCCCGCTCCTACCCGCACCTCCCCGCACCTCCCCGCACCTCCCCGCACCTTCCCGCACCTCCCCGCACCTCCCCGCTCCTCCCCGGTACTACCCTCCTATTAAGACAAACTTCTGCTACTCACTCTAGCGGTACATTCTCATATGTGTCCTTGTCTCATCCTCGTCCTCATTACCTCTACTATCTGGCCCATGTTTCTTCCTATGATTACTTTTAGCTTGTCTGTCTCATTCATTTTCATTTATTTCCTTCCCACTTATTTCATCTTCCTCTTACTGCATCTACCTCTTACTCTTCTTGCAACATCCACTGCATAACGATCTGACATATCGATTGTTTATATACAAACATGAACATTGAAAATCCGTCAACTTTTTGCCAACTAATAAATGGTCTCTCAAATTGCTGTCATTTCTAATTTTATCATATACGTATTGTATTCTTTTCTCTCTCTCTCTCTCTCTCTCTCTCTCTTCTCTCTCTCTCCCCCCCTCTATATATATATATATATATATATATATATATATATATATATATATATATATATCTCTCAATTTACGACCGCCATATCATATACCACTAGCTCTCAAAATTTACAAACTACACCACTTAGAACAGTCTCTCTCACTTTTACATTTTGGTATCTCATAATAATTATTACACAATTTAGTTTAAAACTCTTTGAACACTCGTTAAACACCTCAAACAACCAACAACAAACATTCAGATTCATTCCATAGTAAAAATAATAATTAAATCTTTATCATTTGTCCAACACTTAAGCTCATTCAAACAACTAATATGTAATTGTTTTTTTCGTCCATTTACTGACACAGAAGAAAGGGTTACTAGCACATTGCTGCCGGCATCTTGGTCGCCTTCTACCACACACAGTAACCCACAGTAACCTACAGTAACGCAGAGTAACCCACAGTAACTCACATTAACCCACAGTAACCCACAGTAACTCACAGTAACCCACGGTAACCCAGAGTAACCCACAGTAACTCACAGTAACCCACAGTAACTCACAGTAACTCACAGTAACCCACAATAACCCACAGTAACTCACAGTAACCCACAGTAACCCACAGTAACTCACAGTAACCCACAGTAACCCACAGTAACTCACAGTAATCCACAGTAACTCACAGTAACTCACAGTAACTCACAGTAACCCACAGTAACCCACAGTAACCCACAGTAACCTACAGTAACCCACAGTAACTCACAGTAATCCACAGTAACCCACAGTAACCCACAGTAACAAACAGTAACTCACAGTAACTCACAGTAACCCAGAGTAAACCACAGTAACTCACAGTAACTCACAGTAACCCAGAGTAAACCACAGTAACCCACAGTAACTCACAGTAACTCACAGTAACCCAGAGTAAACCACAGTAACCCACAGTAACTCACAGTAACTCACAGTAACCCAGAGTAAACCATAGTAACTCACAGTAACTCACAGTTACCCACTTTCTCACTGAATTAAAAGAAAACACTGTAAGACAAAGAACTATTAAGAAATTAGAAGGAAGCTAATCTATTATTATTATATTATTATTGTTGTTGTTGTTGTTGGTGTTGCTGGTTGTTCTTCTAATTATTATTATAACTATTAGTAGTAGTAGTAGTAGTAGCAGTAGCGTAGTTATTATTGTAATGTGCATTAATACGTTATATCAGTTAAACTAGTTGGACTGTATTAAATTTTGTATTTTTGTATTTATACATCCAAAAATTTATTCAACATAATTTTATTTCTTCTAAACCTAACTTAAATTAAGGTGAAAAAATACAGCTGAATCATGTCCAACCACTCTAAGGTTAGTTTAAATCGTTATCATAATAACTCATAATAACTTGTTCATCACTGACATATTTGCAGAAGAAGCCAATTCAGCAGAGTAGCCTATAAAGCAAGTGTGGCTCATGGCCTAGTAGGCAAAGCTATCGCTTCACACGCTCAGTGTCAGGGTTCGTTTCCCAGCAAGGGTGGAAACCCGTTGTCCATGTTCACCCCTCAGTTAAATGAGTACCTGTGTGTTAGTCAACTTTTGTGGGACAAAAATTGGCCTAATTTGCCCGAAATGCTCAGCATAACAAGAGGCTTTCTATATAGTAGTATGTCATTGATGTCAGCTAGGCCTATATACCTTGTACATGTACTTCTGGAAAATAAAGATATTGTCATTATTAATAATAAAGCAAGGCAGTCGTACCATATACTACTTGAATTCAAATAAAAGAAATGGTTTATTAATGAAAAGAACATTAAACCGTATAGAAGTTAATATAAATTATTGTGAATAAGAACATCTTTAAAAAATTCAAAATATTACTAATTCAAAAGACATAAAAAATAAATGATTATACAGAATTATACATAATGATACACACTGATACATATTTGTAAATAATGACACGTGAAGGTCATACAGAGCGTGAACAATTAACACTGGGAGAAAGTCGAATTTCATTCAGGAAGGGGAAAGATAGCTCCAGTACCCTGGATCGAGAAACCTTCACCAGCATCATGACACATCCGTTCAGGAAATGCAAATATAATGCAGTTGTTAGTTCATGCTCCTTAATAATTGAATTTCAGGCTCGAGGTAAGGCAACGTTAGTTAATAAGTGTGAGGAAGGAAGCAACGCTTGTTAACGAGTGTGAGGGAGAAGGCAACGCTTGTTAACGAGTGTGAGGAAAAAGGCAACGCTTGTTAACGAGTGTGAGGGAAAAGGCAACGCTTGTTAACGAGTGTGAGGAAAAAGGCAACGCTTGTTAACGAGTGTGAGGGAGAAGGCAACGCTTGTTAACGAGTGTGAGGGAGAAAAAAAGCACCGTTATATTAACGAGTGTGATAGAGAAAGTAATGTTTGGTAACGAGTGCGAGAAAGGAGAAAGGCATCAATTATTAACGAGTGTGGTAGAGAAAGATAGCAACGTTTGGTAACGAGTGTGAGAAAGGAGAAAGGCAACGTTTTCAGTTGGGTAATGTTGACTAGTCCATCACCTTCGAGGAGGGCGCGCGGGGCGGGCCCTAGCGCCAATAACTACCTAAACACACACATAAATCACGACTAGTGGGAGGGAGGGAGCGACGCAGGGTGGGGCCAAGAGCCTCTTTATCCTGCAAGTAATATTTATGAAGGAGGAAATATCACAACAATATTGGTGCGTGGGGATGCTTCAGGGTGCCTGGGTCGGGAGGTGGGTCATGGCTCTCCTTGTTTACGGTTTAATCAGATGCTGTGAGGTGTTAAGTCTAGGCACTCCGGCCCCTCCCCCACACCTCTCCCAGACAGAAAAGGAATTTTTGTGCTACTAATGATGATTTCGTCTGTGTGCAGCTGGTTCGTGTCTCTGCCTGCTCGTTCCCAGTGTTTGTCTCTCTGTCAGCGTTTGGTTATCCTCCCATCCCTAACCCTCTGTCTCTCTGTCTCTTTCTTTGTCTCTGTCTCTGTCTCTCTTTTTCTCTTTCTCTCGTGAGGTAGCATGATGAGGAATTGCGTTAAATAGAAAGATGAGGATTGTCTCTCTGTTGCGAAATACTGTGGATAGACAAAAAAAATCGACAAAAATAACAATATATACACCTTGAGACACAGTTTTTATGACTCGCGTGTTAAAGACCGATTTAGAGTACTTCTGAAGAGGACATCTGAAGAGGACGCCTGAAGAGTTTGTCAGGAGAGATACTGGTTTGAGTAAAGTGTCTTAATCACAAATTAAGCAATAAAGAAAAGGAAAATGGTCATCAGAGGATTGCTACTGAGATAGGATTTAGTGCATAAACCTGTTCAATAATTTTAACAGGGAAGACACGTGTACAAGATGTTGTGCTTCTGGCTGCAAGATATAGGTAAATTTGACAAAACTTCAGTAACGAGAACTATAAACTTATACTGGCAGTAGTTTACAGTAGCCAACAGAGCAACGAGAACTATATAGTCTTGTACTCTGAAAAATGGTATAAACCTTGGAAATAAATACCGACAAGTTGGTTTAGAAAAACATGTAAGCAAACACTATGACATATATATTAGAAAACGTTTCGGTCCTGGGACCTTGATCACTTCTAACATACAGAGGTTAAAAGACATTATATATAGGCGGAGAGTGAGGTGTGAGGGAGAAATAAATCAATAAAATATAGCAACACAGTAATAATGTATGACTGTAGAATCCCTAATATAAATTTTAACAATCAGGTGACCAAGAAGTTACAACACAAACCAACATCATAGAAAACAGTTTTGTGACAGGTTGTCACGACACTTACAAAATATAGAAAAGATGAAAAAAAAAAAATATTCCCGAAGAAGCTTTTATTAGCATTGTATTTCTGTCTGTTAAGGATAAAAACTCACAGTACCGTGGCTGGAACAATACACAAATAACCCTCACTTCGGAGGTTGAAACTCATGATGACGTTTCAGTCTGACTGGGACCATTAGCAAGTTACACAGAGAAACGATGAGGGAAGGTAGCCAGGATATATATAAATTTTTACTACCACATTTTTCTACATCTATCACTGTTGTGCTGCTACTATCACTACTACTGCTATTCTATATTCTACTTCTACCACTGCTGTACTACTCCCTGCTCCCGTTCTACCACTCCTCTCCCCTGTCCCATCGTGTATATATTCTGGATAATTTTCTTCCAAGTTTCTCGGTGTAACTTATTAATGATCCAAGTCGGACCGAAACGTAGTCATAATTTTTAATCTCATAACTGCGGGTTATTTGTGTCTTGCATCATGAAATTTTAAAGGTCTAAACAGAAGGAAACCTTTGCTTATTCAGCAAAGTGTCCTTTCTTAAGTGTGGTCGTCAGAGGCAGTTAGATGCTAGATCTTGTTCTTATTACTAATAACTAACTTTTACTCATGTGGTGTAGAAAAAAACACGGACGTTATCAATACTTGATTCGAAAAAAAAAAAAAAATCACAAATTTCGAGGCACAACGCAACATTACCACATATTTTTTATAGATTAGGTATAACAAGTATTTTTTTTAACTTCGGGGATGGGGGAAAAATATATATATATATTAAAATGGAATGCATTTCGAAATCAAAGACATTTTAAATCACATTATCATAAGAAAAATATAATTTTACTTTTTATTATTGAGTCACTTTTAAATCATTTTAGTGAATATAAACATGCCCTTCAGAAATTAATGAAGTCTGGAAAGATAATAAATTTTAAGTATAATTAGGAAATAAATACCAAAATTATTCTTAGAAATTGTTATTCTGAGCCGAACAATTCCAAATAAAAAATATTTATAACCATGAAAATTCCTACGCAGGCGGAAATAAAAAAAAAAAAAAACTTTCAAATTAAATTTTAGTTTCAAAGCAAAATAATAACATCATTTAGCTTTTAAAACACCGACTAGTATTATCCGCAATGTAAGCTGGAATTAACTGCTAAATACAGTAACTTCCAGGAAGAAGAAAAAGTAACAGAACACAACTAACACTTTAGTGGTACGACTCGTTCTGCTGCTATGTTATGCCCTCCACCAACACCACTTCCTCTGTTTCTGCCTTTAATACTACTACTTCTGTCGTTATTATCTTCCCTTCACCAACACTAATATTACCACCTCTACTTCCATTGTTGCTAACTTTATTATTACTGCTGTTTTTGCTGGATATCCTGCAGATCTTGCAGATAAATCAGCAGCGAAACACAAGAGGTGCAACAAATAAGAGTCCACCCTCCCAGGCACCTAGGCAGTGCTCTCGCTGTCACCGGAGGGGGCGCACCACTAACAACTGCCTGCGAGATAACAGGTGCAATTACTGCTACCAGAGGGGACATCAGGAGGACCAGTGTCGGAAGAAAACGATACTTGACAGACAGGACCACCTGTTTAGAGACCTGTTCTCGGAACAAACCAGCAGGATCTCTGAACTGGTGAACACACTCACACGTCACCCACTCAGCTACTCCTATCTCAGCCCAGCAGGTGGTTTTTGTATTTTATACAAGACCACAGACCTACATCCCAGCAGCTGCCTAGTTACCACACCCACTACCTCAACCTGAACAACATTGTTGGAGAGCTCACACACAGTTTTGTGAACACTCGACGTCCCAACATGATAGCTGTTGTTGAAACAGTTTTGGATGACAGGACTTCCGAAAATTTTCCTAGAATTGCTGGCTACACCTCATTGATGAGAAGAGACAAGCAAGGGCAAGGTGGAGGTGTTGATGTGTGCTTCCCTAAAAGTGTACATGCCCAGCACATTGATGTTGCCATCCCTACTCATCTTGAAATTATGTTCTTGAGGCTATGCATAAACACTAGTACCTCTGTACTAGTATGTGCAATGTAAAGATCTCAGTGGCAACATGCAGACCTCATCAACTTCCTAATGGAAAATGTGGACTCCCTTCTGCTCCAACACAACTGTCAACATATCATAATTGTTGGTGACCTCAACCAACATCTTATACGGAGGGACTTTGATGACTTTCTTGCAGTGTTTGACATGAGAAACTTTGTTGATTTCCCTACTCAGATCTCTCACATCCTACTCACCCAGTAGTGAGTGATCTGGCAGAAGGTATAGTCACTTGTCAACCCCTCGGCTATGTTGGATCGTTTGACCACAAGGCTGTTTTTACGACACTTCAGATCCCAACAGAACGAGGTGAGGAGTCCACACGCACAACCTGGCTATGGGAAAGAGGTAATTGGCCAGCCCTTTGTTCTGAGCTCTCCACCACCGATTGGAATGCTCTTCTCCAAGGGGATGTTGACAACCAAGTGAATGCCTTCACTGGACACATCTTTAATCTGCAACAAGAACACATCCCTCACCGGCAGTATGTAACGAAACCTACAGATCAGCTTTGGTTTGGCATTCGTTGTAGAGAGGCAGCTACTGCCAAGTACAATTCATGGCGAAGGTATAAAACACAGCCTACTACCTATAACAGGAACTTGCACAGGCAAGCCTGTAGGCATATGAGTGAAGTTCAAAAGTGGGCCATCTCTGAATGGGAGGTGGACACAAAAAGTAAGCTAGCATCAGGCAGAGTGGGCTCCAGAACCTGGTGGTCCCTGGTTAAGTACAGACAAGGTTATCTGCCTGATGAACTTATTCCACCTCTAAATTGACAGGATGGGACCACCTCTACTAGTAGTCAAGAGAAAGTTGACCTCTTTGCCAAACACATTGCTACCAAAATGCAAGTTCCTCATCCAGCAAGGGACCCTCCTAGGCTAGCTGCAAGAGTTGTGTCAAAACTGTCAGTGGTGACAATAAGGCAGGAGGAGGTGCATCTTCATAAATTGCTTGACCAAGAAAAGGCTGTGGGCCCAGATAAGTTGAGCCCAAGATTGCTGAGTAGATGTGCAGATTAGCTAGCAGTACCTCTAGCTCGCATTTTTCAGCACTGCCTAGTACAGTGTAAATGGCCTTCTCTGTGGAAAGAGACAAATGTAATCCCTGTTCACAAAAAGAAGAGCAGAACAGAAATCAACAACTACAGACCAGTTTTACTAATATCAGTCACTGGTAAGATCCTTGAGACAATAATCTCAAGACAAATGACAGAGATTTTTGACTACCACTCACTACTTTGTGACTCAATATGCCTTCAGGAAAGGTTACTCTGCTGCTGCTGCTGCTTTCAACCGAGTGTGGCACCAGGGTCTCTTGACAAAACTGCAAGCACTGGGAATTGTAGATTCTACACTATGTCTCCTCAGTGATTAACTTCATGGTAGATCTCTAAGGGTAGTCATCAATGGACCAAAATCACCAAGGCATAGTGGACTGGTGGCTAAAGCTCTCGCTTCACATACGGAGGGCCCGGGTTCCATTCCCGGCGGGTGGAAACATTTCGACGTGTTTCCTTACACCTGTTGTCATGTTCACCTAGCAGCAAATAGGTACCTGGGTGTTAGTCGACTGGTGTGGGTCGCATCCTGGGGGACAAGAAAGAGGACCCCAATGGAAATAAGACAGACAGTCCTCGATGACGCACTGACTTTCTTGGGTTATCCTGGGTGGCTAACCCTCCGGGGTTAAAAATCCGAAGAAACCAATCATATCTTATCTCTTATCTTATCTTATTGGGGCAAGTGTTCCACAGGGAAGTGTGCTGGGACCATTGTTATGGAATGTCTACTTCAATGACCTTCTTCATCTCATCCCAGAATCCCATGCATATGCAGACGACTGTACTCTGACATTTACTTATCCAAGAGAATAAATGCCAGCTGCTCTAAGCTACATCAATCACCAGCTAAGAGCTATATCAGCTTGCGGAAACCGATGGCAGGTACTATTTGCACCTGAGAAAAAACAAATGATGATGGTCTCTAGGCACCATGATGGTAATGCCGGAGCAGTAGTAAGTATGAATGGGAGAATGTTGGTACCTGGGAAGAAGTTGATGTCCTTGGGGTGAAATTTGACTCCAAACTGACCTTGAAGAAATACGTTGAAAATCTTGGAAACAAAGAAGCTTACAGCACTTCGACGTATGTTGCATCTGCTTGACAGTAGGGAGTTGCAAGATTCTGTACGAGGCACAAGTACACTCACACCTTGAGTATGTTCCACTTTCTTGGTTTGCCTGCTTCCCCATCCCCCCTAATCTCATCTGCGACTGCTTGACAGAGTAGAGAACAGAGCAAGACGTCTCATCTCTCGCCTGGACCCATCCTGGATAGATCTGTCATTCCAGCAGAGCCTTCACGACAGGAGGGGTGTGGGCTGCCTTACTGTTATGTACAAGACCAACATTGTCAAAGTACCACACTTGGCTTCGAGGACAGCGAGAAGCAAGCTTCTATACCACAAGACGGGCAGCAAGCAGCAACTTCACTCTGGCTGTACCCTTCTCCAGAACATCACTTCATCTGAGATCATTTATCCCCAGGATGACTCGAGTCTGGAACACGTCCGTACAATTATGATGTCAACGAGATAAAGATGCTGGCCCACAGATGGCTCGAACTTCATCCTGTTCCCTACTTGTATGTTTCATAACAACAAAAATGTTTTCAAATGAGCTGATGTAAATAACAGCTCGTAGCTTGTCAAACCCTGTGTAAAAAAAATATTTTTTTACATATGTGAGAGGTAAAGAATGGTTAGTAAAGCAAGACGATGTTTAAGAAGCAGCAACGGTGAAGTGACTAAGAGAAACAAACACATTACTTTATTCCACAATACAATAGACTCAGTTATATTGTTTCAGCTGAACATGGCAAAAATATATTCAGGCCTAAAAACTTTGTACACCATCAAACTTTATATATTGGCAATATATTAGTTAAATGGACAATTTTCAAATGTCAAAGAACCTAAAAGTGAAGAATATTAACAAATAAAACCGACCATGTGAACTGTTTACAATATTTATATTAAAAAACTACCAAAGTATCCAACTATTGAAAACTAACAAATGAAGAAAAGGGGCACACCGAGGCCTTCACTTCCCTTCCTATTATCTTGAAGCAGATTGTGCGTAAAACATATGAACATCATCACTAAGAAATTTTCAGCGTAAATTTTCTGGAAGATAACAACGTAATATACAGTAATCAACAGAGAATTGCAACAAAATATCTTACCTTACATATATATTAGAAATCCAAATTTCTTTAAACACACGCACTCATATTATCATATTATATATATATATATATATATATATATATATATATATATATATATATATATATATATATATATATATATATATATATATATATATATATATATATATTCAGGTGTTAATGTTTAGAGCCGATCATGAAAAGTGTTCTAGAGGTAATGATTGGAAATACACTTTGAAATTATTGAAATAAAATGGGTAATCTGGGACGTATACAGCCCTAAAACAATGCAAACTTTCGATTCAGGAAGACAGACGAGACATTCCTCAGAATCGACACAGAATACAATGATTGTAAGTGTTATGACTTATTTAGTGTACTGGAATATTTGCACCTCCGCAACGTAAACATATAAGGCAGTATCCGTCTCGTAAGGTGTTCAGGCATACCCAAGAGACATTACGAAAAATAATTCACACACAATATAACAACAATCTCAGCCTTCTCCTGAGAAGGACACACTAGTGCTAAGAAGCTTTCACAGGTTAGCGCATGAAAATCATAACCGGGAATGTTCTGTGTGAAAATGACGAGAAGGCGCCTGCACATGCCAGCATTATTAGCATAATTATGGGGGGAGCGCTAAACCCGTAGGACTATACAGCGCATGTGGGGGGTGGGGGGTGGAAGGTATTCAGGCTCAATTCAGGGAAACGGAGCACAGATCCAGTTCTCTTGATCAAGAGCCCCTCACCAGTGCCAAGGAACCTCCCTGGAGGGTCACGTGCCAGCAGAGGCATCAAAGATTCCAGCGCGGTACATTTGTAGTGAATTAGAAGATGTGTTCTTAAGCCATTTTATAAACGAAAATCTTGGGGGAGAACAAATAGTTCAGGTAGTCGTAGTTGTTGTAGCTGTAGTAGTAGTAGTAGTAGTACTAGTTTTAGTAGTAGTACTAGTTTTAGTAGTAGTAGTAGTAGTAGAAGTAATAGTAGTACTAGTTTCAGTAGTAGTAGTAGAAGTAATAGTGGTAGTAGAAGTAGTAATAGTAGTAGGCGAAGAAGTATTAGTAGTAGTACTAATAGTAGTAGTAGTAATAGTAATTGTAGTAGTAGCAACAGCGGCAGCAGCAGTAGTAGCAACAGTACTATTAGTAGTAGCAGAATCATCAGCAACACAACACCAGTAGCAACACAGCAGCAGCAACACAGCAGCAGCAACACAGCAACAACACAGCAGCAATAATAGTAGTCAATATCAGACAATATCAATATTTATTTTATTTCATAATATGCAGTACAATATAAACATTCAATATACATTACATATACCCACGCAAAAAAAGACTTCTGCACTATACATTTCTCAGCTGCTCACAGATAAATATACATACTTCTACTTAATACATGATTTCATTACAACCAAAATCATTTTCAAAGTTATATACATTATGTATGAACAAAGAAGTTAAAATCACAAGAAGCATATTAACCCTGTTTTACAAGTGACTAAGATTAAAAAATGCAACATTTTGGGTGTGATTTATGGGCCCCCCAAACCTTGATAGGGAGTGCGGTAGGCTACTATGGAACGAAATTCATAAGGCGTCTAGATATGAGAATGTTGTGTTAATGGGGGATTTTAACTTTAGTCAAATTGATTGGAACAATGTGACAGGAAATCTTGAGTCTAGTGACTTTCTTGATACGGTTCAGGATTGCTTTTTAAAACAGTTTGTGACAGAACCAACTAGAGGAAACAACCTGCTTGACTTGGTTCTTGCCAACAAAGAATCACTAGTTAATAATCTTGAGGTTAATGATGAGCTTGGGGAAAGGGATCACAAATCACTTAGTTTCAATATTTCATGGAATTACCTAGATAACTGCAATCAAGTCTTTGTCCCAGATTTTCGATTGGCTGACTTCATGGGACTGAGAAATTACCTGGGTGGGCTTAATTGGGATGACCTGACTATGGGTCAGGTAGGTGGTGTTGGTTGCCAATATGACGTGTTTCAGAGCATAGTTCTAGCTGCCCAGACAACTTTTGTTCCGAGTAGGGAAATTAGAGCTAACAAAAACGATCCTAAATGGATAAACAATAGATTAAAACATCTCATTGGTCAAAAAAGAGGCACATATAGGCGTATCAAAAGAGGGGAAGAGAAATTAAGAAATCAATATATTCAATTAATGAGAGAAATAAAAAAAGGAATAAGAGAAGCAAAAATGGATTATGAGACTAAAGTCGCAAGGGATTCGAAGACTAACCCAAAAGGGGTTTTCAGGTATACAGAAGTAAGATTAGGGACAAGATAGGCCCACTTAAGAGTAACTCAGGTCAGATCACTGACAGTGATAAGGATATGTGTGAACTTTTCAACACCTACTTCCTCTCAGTTTTTACTCAGGAAGATACTAGCGGAATTCAAGAAATAATAAATTATGTAGAAAAGGACGATAAAAAACTATGCATGATTGAGGTAACTAGTGACAATGTCCTCAGACAAATAGAGAAATTAAAACCTAACAAATCCCCAGGCCCTGATGAACTGTTTCCAAGGGTTTTAAAGGAATGTAAAGGGGAACTAAGCATACCTTTGGCTAATCTTTTCAATATATCACTACAGACGAGTGGAAAATGGATAATGTAATACGCGCCTATTTACAAGCCAGTTGACAGGTTCTTAGCTTCCAACTATAGACCTATAAGCCTTACCTCCATAGGGGGAAAATTTATGGAATCAATAATTGCAGAGGCAATTCGTAGTCATCTTGAAAGGCATAAATTGATTAATGAATCTCAGCACGGTTTTACAAATGGGCGTTCCTGTCTTACGAATTTACTATTTTCACAAAGGTATTTGAGGAGGTTGATCATGTTATTGAATATGATATTGTGTATATGGACTTCAGTAAGGCTTTCGATAGAGTTTCACATCAGAGGCTATTGAGGAAACCTAAGGCACACGGAATAGGAGGAAAAAAAAAATCCTGGGTAGAGACATGGTTGACAAATAGGCAGCAGAGAGTTTGCATAAATGGGGAGAAATCAGAATGGGGGCACGTCACAAGCGGTGTTTCACAAGGGTCAGTGTTGGGCCGAGAAAGGCGTGAAAAATAAAGTCCTTGTTTTAGTGGTAAAGTTAATGTATATGAATAAAATACAGAATTCTTATTGATTGGAAAACTCCAACATTTTTCTCTAAGCACTGAAAAAAAACTTTAAAATAGTTATATTACTAGTATTAGCAGCAGCAGCACCAGCAATTTAAACATTACGGCAATCCCATTAATTATCTATAAACGTTTTTTAAGTTATTACTTAATAATTCTCGCTACCTACGTTATCAAGCCGGCATTTAAACCCACCTGTCTAAAGAGAATTATCTCATTCAGAAGATATCCCCATCGTTGATGATTAGGACTTATTCAGTCTTTTCCATGTACTACCATGTAATCGAATGTCTGTCCATTTCTGTCTGCCTGTTTGTCTCTGTCTGTCGGTCTCTGTCTCTCTCTGTCTCTCTCTCTCTCTCTCTCTCTCTCTCTCTCTCTCTCTCTCTCTCTCTCTCTCTCTCTCTCTCTCTCTCTCTCTCTCTCTCTCTCTCTCTCTCTCTCTCTGTTTCTCTTTCTCTCAATCTATCTCTTTTAATGAAGGGAATTCACCGTGTTCGGTTAAGAGATCTTACTTTTATTTACGAGCTAAGAGCTTATACTTACCTCAGCTCATTTGAAAATTTTACCTGGCATTGACTTTATTAAATTTTTATTGTTATGAAACATACAAAGAAGGAACAAGATGAAGATGGAGCCAGCTGTGGGCCAGAGATTTCATTAGGTCAACTGACTTTGATTCATCGATGATGTTTTGTTGTACGAACATGTTTCAGATTCGAGTCATTCTAGGAATGAATGATCTGACATGAAATGATGTTCTTGAGAAGGATAGAGCGAGAGAGTAGATGCTGTTTGCTGCCCATCTTGCAATATTAAGCTGCCATCTTGCAATATAAAGCTGCCTTCTCTCAGTGAAGTGGAGCCAAGTGTGGTACCTTGACAGTATTTGCCCTGTGCATAACAGTAAGGCCACCCACATCCAGGACAGGTCCAGGTGAGGGATAAGTCTTCTTGCTTGGTTCTCAGTTCTTTACAGAAATAGTACATGAGACGAGGGGCATACAATCGAAGAAAATGCGCTCACACCTTTATTTTTGTAGCCTCTGCTATCGAACAGGTACGAGATACGCCTTAGTACTGTTAGCTTCAGGGCTGCTTTTATTGCAAGATTTACTAGGTGATTCTCTATACGATTTTGGAGTCAGATTTTGCCCATAGGATTTTCGCTTCATCCCATTTATTTTGCCCACTGTTTCAGCATTAACAGCATGCTGCCTAAAGACAATCATCATTTGTGCTTTCTCAGAAGCAAATATAGCCTGCTATCGTTTTCCGTAGGTTGAAACAGGTGTATGCCAGCTGCTCTTTGTCATAGATGTGACTAAGAGCACCTGGCATTCCTCTCTATGATATTCAATGGTCAGATTATAATTGTCTGCACGGGCATGCGATTTTGGGATGTGAAGGTCAGTGAAGTAAACATTATATAACAATGGACCAAGTACACTTCCCTGCGGAACAGTGGTAATGCCTGAATGTCTTGTTGACTCTGTCCCATTTAAAGGTATTCACTGAAGAGGTGATGTGCAGAACCAGAAACTCCAAGTGCTTTCAGTTTATCCAAGAGTCCTTGATGCGATTCTTGGTCATAAACATCAACAATGTCTTCTGCTTTAACACAGACGAATTTGGATTCATTCAGCAACTAGTGCCACATTGTAGAGAGGTATAACAGAAGATCGGCAGCAGAGAGACCGTTTCTGAAGCCATATTGACAGTCACAAAGATGCGAGTGGTAGCCAAAAAGAGATTATAGTCTGAAAAATTTACAGGAGTGGGATTTGTCTGTAGTTGTTGATTTCTTCTCTGCTCTTCCTTTTGTGAACGTGAACTATATTTGCTTTTTTCCGTAGAGAGGGGTACAGCTGTCTGTTGCCCGACATCTTGAGTAGAAGCTCATTTCTCGCTGTCAGCAGAGTGGAGCCAAGAATGGTGGTACCTTGACAATATTGACCTTGTACATAACAGCAAGGCCACCCACATTCCACCGGTGTTGAAGGATCTGTTGAAATGATAGATCTGTCCAGGCCAGTTCCAAGCGAATGATGAGTCGTCTTGCTGTTCTATATTCTGTCAAATAGTCGTAGGTGACACAGGGTCAGGTAATCCAAGAAAGTGAAGCATAGTGATGATGTGAGTGTACTTGTACCCCGTACAGAATTTTACAATCTCTTCTGTTGAGCAGATGCGAGATACATCTAAGTGCTGTAAGCTTTGCTTAGAAGATTTAAAACGATGTTCTTCGCAGTCAGCTTGGAGTCATATTTCACCTCAAGGATATCAAGTTCATTTCCTGGTACCACCACTCTCCTATTCATTTTATCATTTCTCCACCATTACCATGATGGTGCCTGGAGACCAAAAGTTCATTCCCTGGTACCACCACTCTCCTATTCATTTTGATCATTTCTCAACCATTACCATGATGGTGCCTGGAGACCATCATTTGAGTTTTCCCAGTAGAAAATGTTACCTGCCATCTTTTCTCCAGCCTGATGTAGCTGTTAGGTGATTGGTGTAGCTTAAGGCAGTTGGCATGTCCACTCTTGGGTAACTAAATGTCAGAGTGCAGTCATCAGTATATGCATGGGATTCTGGGATGAGATGAAGGTCATTGAAATAGACATTCGATAATGGCTCAAGTACACCTCCCAGGGAAATATTTGCACCAATAGTGTGTCATGTTGACTCTGTCCCGTTGATAACTGCTCTTACAGACCTACCTTGAAGACAATCACTCAGGAGGCTTAGTGCAGAGCTGGCGACTCCAACTGTTTGCAGTTTTGCCAAGAGTTCCAGCAATATCCAGTGTTACTACACAGTTGACATTGGATTCATCCAGTGATTGGTGCCACTTAGTGAAAATATTTAAAAGCAGATCAGCAACAGAACGACCTTTTCTAAAGGCATATTGACGGTCATAATGAAAGAAGTGGTAATCAAAAAACGCTCTCATCTATCGTGACTGACAAGAGTGACACTGGTGTTTAGTTGCTGATTTCCGCTCTGCTCTTCGTTTTGTGAACAGGGACATCTGCCTATTTCCACAGAGAAGGCCATTTACACTGTGCTACGCAGTGCTGACAGATGTGAGTTAGGTCAACTGACTTTGATTCATCGATGATGTTTTGTTGTACGAACATGTTTCAGATTCTTGGGCTCACTTTATCTGGCCCCAGCGATTTAAGGAGAAAATACATTTCATCCTGGTTATTGACACAGTTCTTGCGGCTAACCCAAAAGGTTTTTCTTGCTGTATCAGGAACTTGCATCTTGGTCCCATCCTGCTGAGTTAGAGGTGAAATAATTTCATGAGGTGAAAATTCTTTAGGTCCTTGACCAAGGACCACCGGGTTTTGGAGCCCATTCCGCCTGATGCCAAATTTCTTTTTGTATCATCCTCCTATTAAGAGATGGCCAACTTTTGAACTTCTTGCATTTGCCAACAGGCTAGTCTGTGCACATTTCTATTATAGATAGTTGGATGCTTCTTATATCTTCTCCAAGCTGAACCAAGGCTGATCTAAAGACGTCGTCACATACTGCCGGTGAGAGATTTATTTTTGTTCAGTGAAGGCATTTACTTGGTTATTAATATTACTTTGGAGAAGCTCATTCCAATCGAAGGTGGCGAGCTCAGAGCAAAGGCTGGCCAGTTTTCTTTTTTCTCCAATAACCAGGTTGGGCGTGTAGATTCTTCACCTCGTTCTGTTGAAATCTTCAGTATAGTAAAGAAAGCTTTGTGGTCAGTTGATCCTGCATAGCCAAGGGGTTGGTAAACGGCCTATGCTTTCAGATAGATCACTCGCTACTGGATCGAGGGAGGAACTAGATAAGTGAGTAGAGAAGTCAAAATTTATGCTGTCAAACACTGAAATAATTTCTTCAAAATCCATCTGTATAAGATGTTGGATGAGGTCACCAACAATTATAATGTTGACATATATGTTGAAGCAGAAGGGAGTCCACATTATCCCATCAGGAAGTTGATGGGGTTTGCTTGATGTCCACTGGGGTCTGTACACTGCACACACTGGTACAGAGGTATTAGTATTTATGCATAGTTTGAAGAACATCATTTCTAAGTGAATAGGGATGGCAACATCATTGAGCTGGGCAAATACACTTTCAGAAAAGCGTAAGACGACGCCTCGTCATTATCCTTGCCTGTTTTTTTTCTCATTCATGAGATGTAGCCAGCAATTCTAAGAACATTTTCCGAAGTCGTGTCGTCCAAAAAATGTCACAACAATGGCGATCATTGAGTGTTCACAAAACTGTGCGTGAGCCTCTGATGTTGGCAGTAGAGATGTATCGGATGTGAAAATTTAGATATCCGCAGATGTGGATGTGCATGAGGATGTCTTACTTATTTTGCGGATGCGAATGTAAGAAATTGTGCGGATTTTCCGCGGATGCGGATATCCGATACATCACTAGTTGGCAGACAGGACGCTGACAGACTGTTTCCTCATGAATGTTTTCAGCTTTAGTTAATAAGTGTTTAAGGTGCTAGACCCTATCCCAACCCTCCCCATCCCTTGCCCTCTCTCTCTCTCTTTTTTTTTCTCTCTCTCTCTCTCTCTCTCTCTCTCTCTCTCTCTCTCTCTCTCTCTCTCTCTCTCTCTCTCTCTCTCTCTCTCTCTCTCTCTCTCCCTCCCTCCTTCCCTTTAAGATTCCTCTCCAACATTCTTTACATCCTGACAACGACATATGGTGCCCATATCACTCACATTCTTAGTGCCAAAATAGGTTGCCCATCCGACTTGCTGACCTGATATATAACGGAGGAACGGGGTGGTCCAGCAGTGCTCAAGGCCATATATAACCTGTGTTTTTATTTAGTGATTTATATTCAGAAAAAAAATAGCAAATATATTTATCCTTGAGATAGGCATCACTAAACATGTTTCAGAGATGCATGGCTCTCTGTATCACAACGTGTGTGTACGTATATTGATAACGATTTTGCTTAAACTATTATTACTAATACTGCTACTGCTGCTGCTACTGCTGCTGCTGCTACTGCTGCTGCTGCTGCTGCTGCTGCTGCTGCTGCTGCTGCTGCTGCTGCTTGTTGTTATTAAGAGGCAGCAAAGGGAAAAGGAAAGATGTGGATAGTTATAGAGAGACTGAAAACCAGATAAATAAATTATATCAGCAGATTGCCTGGGACTTCACCTGTGCCGCCACATTGGCAGACACCTACTTGCAATACTCTGAAGGTGAAGGGGGTGGAGCCGCCAGATACTCGCAAATATGAAGGCCTGACCCTTGCTATAACTTCATCCCATTGGGGTTGGAGGCCCTTGGAGCATGGGGCAAGTGTGTTCTAAAGTTCCTCAACGAGCTGGGTGAAAAACTCATCACAGAAACCAAGGATCATAGAGCGGCCAGCTTCCTCTTCCAGAGAGAAAATGCCTGCAGCATTCTGGGCACGCGGCCCACCGCCGGGAAGCTGGATGAAGTAATCGAGATATAGCTCTGATATGTTATCTTTGTTGTTTTACTCCCTATTTTATTTTTGTCAATGTATTTTGTCTTTAAATAAAGTCTACATCTAATATAAAATATAAGGGGTGGTAGGAGAAGACAATATTCAAACAGCTCCGGGGAGAACCTTGAGTTTTCCCTGAAGTAAGTTTATTCTTTTCTTCGAGGATGAGGGTCCCCATACATTTGCAGCATCTGCCACATTGCCTCCCTATCCACCCTATCATACGCCTTTCCCAAATTCATAAATGCCACAAAATCCTCTTTACCCTTATCTAAATACTGTTCACCTATACATTTCACAGTAAACACTTGGTCTACACAACCCCTACCCTTCCTAAAAACCCCTTGTTCATCTGCTATCCTACTTTCCGTCTTACTCTTAATTCTTTTAATAATAACTCTACCACACACTTTACCAGGTATACACACTCTTTTGTCCCCTTTGTCTTTATACAAAAGAACTATGCATGCTCTCTGCCAATCCCTAGGTACCTTACTCTTCCATACATTTATTAAAAAAAAGCACCAGCTACTCCAAAACTATATCCCCACCTGCTTTTAACATTTTTATATTTATCCTATCAATCCCAGCTGCCTTACCCCCTTTCATTCTAGTCATTGCCTCACGAACTTCTCCCACACTCACAACTGGCTCTTTCTCACTTCTACAAGATGTTATTCCTCCTTGCCCTATACACGAAATCACAGCTTCCCTGTCTTCATCAACATTTAACAATTCCTCAAAATATTCTCTCCATCTTCCCGATACCTCTAACTCTCCATTTAATAACTCTTCTCTCCTATTTTTAACTATTAAATACATTCGTTCCATAGGCTTCCTCAACTTATTAATCTCACTCCGAAACTTTTTCTTATTTTCAACAAAATTTGTTGATAACATCTCACCCACTCTCTCATTTGCTCTCTTTTTACATTGCTTCACCACTCTCTTAACCTCTCTTTTTCTCTCCATATACTCTTCCCTCCTTGCATAACTTCTACTTTGTAAAAACCTTTCATATGTTAACTTTTTCTCTCTTACTACTCTCTTTACATCATCATTCCACCAATCTCTCTTCTTCCCTCCCGCACCCACTTTCTTGTAACCACAAACTTCTGCTGAACACACTAACAATATATTCTAAAACCTATCCCATACATCTTCAACCCCATTCCCTATTCTCTCACTATCCCATCTTTCCTCCAACAGTTGTTTACTCTAACTGCCTCCTCCTTTAGTTTATAAACCTTCACTTCTCTTACCTGCTTCTTCCATTCTCCTTGTATCCCATTTGCCTTTTACTCCCACTTTAGCTACAACTAAAAAGTGATCTGATATATCTGTGGCCCCTCTATAAACATGTACATCCTGAAGTCTACCCAACAGTCTTTTATCTACCAATACGTAGTCCAACAAACTACTGTCATTACGCCCTACATCATATCTTGTATACATATTTATCCTCTTTTTCTTTAAATATGTATTACCTATAATCAAACGCCTTTCTAAACGAAGTTCAATCAAAAGGCTCTCATTATCATGTACACCTGGCACTCCAAACTTACCTACCACACCCTCTTTAAATGTTTCCCCTTCTTTAGCATTTAGGTCCCCCTAAGACAATTACTCTCTCACTTGGTCCAAAAGTTACTACACACTCGCTTAACATCTCTCAAAATTTCTCTCTCTCTCTCCTCTACACTCCTCTCTTCTTCAGGTGCATACACACTTATTATGACCTACTTTTCGCATCCGACCCTTATTTTAATCCACATAATTCTTGAATTTACACATTTATATTCCTCCTTCTCCTTCCATAACTGATCCATCAACATTATTACTACCCCTTCCTTAGCTCTAACTCTCTCAGATGCTCCTGACCTAATCGCATTTATGTCTCCCCACTGAAACTCACCTAATCCCCTTCAGCTATGTTTCGCTTAGAACTACATTTTACATCCAACTTCTTTCCATTCATAAAATTAGCAATTATCTCTTTCTTATCATCTGCACTACATCCACGCACATTCAAACATCCCAGTATTATAAAGTTTTTCATATTTTCTTTTCAAGTATTTTCTTCAGGAGAAGGGGTTACTAGCCCATTGCTCCCGGCATTTTAGTCGCCTCATACGACACGCATTGCTTACGGACGAAAGATTCTTTTCCAATTCCCCATAGAGAATAGAGGAAATAAAGAAGAACAAGAACTATTAAGAAAAAAAGAAGAAAAAACACGGACATGCACATGCATGTCCGTGTATGTATATATATATATATATATATGTCGTGCCGATTAGGTAAAACTTGCGATTTTGGCTTAAATAGCAACGCTCTTCTTGCCATATAAGACAAGCGAAATTTTGTGTATGCAATAATTTCGCAAAAATCTTTCTGAATCTAACGAAAAAAATATATTTCATTGTGTTTCTTTATTATTAAATTAATGTTAACGTATCTAAAATATATTTAGTTGGGTTAGGCTAAATTAAATTGCGCTTGTTGTAATAAGGTTAGGTAGGTTTTCAAAGTATCTTTAAACGTATAAGAGAAAATTTTAGAAAGGACTTAATTTTAGATGAGTACTTGCTAATTGACCAGTTTTACCTGGAGCAATATACAAATCACCATCATATAGGAGAGAGAGGAGCTTACGACGATGTTTCGATCCGACTTGGACCATTTACAAAGTTGTTTGACTGAAATGGTCCAAGTCTGACCGATCGTTGTAAGCTCCTCTGTCCTATGTTCGGGTAATTTGTGGATAGATAGAAATACAGAGATAAGCAAATGGATAGACAGATACATACTTCCATCCATCCATCGTACTATACATACATGTATACATGGAGAGAGAGAGAGAGAGAGAGAGAGAGAGAGAGAGAGAGAGAGAGAGAGAGAGAGAGAGAGAGAGAGAGAGAGAGAAACTGTACGTAATACAAGGTAAAGACGGAGAGCAGAATACTTTAAGTTCCAACCAAGGTTATCTTCTGAGAAGAACCATGTACTTCTACCTAAATTAAGAACTATCCAATATTATCTAAATGTCTTATTCAAGGATAGAAACGCAGGAAATAAAACCTGAGCTTTTTCATGTGCTTAAACACACATCTTCAGATATGTGCTTCTCTTGATTCTTCTTCCTATTGTGTCAGCACGTGGAAGCTCCCAGGTTTTATTTCCTATTTTCACTGTTGTATATTTTTTTTCATGCTTGCAATCAGGCGTTCTGTTGTGATTTCTTCCATAATGCAATAAATAATATTGAATTTACACGAGCGGTAGAAGCGCGTAGGAGTCTGCTGCTACAACGACCTATTCTTATTTTTATGCAGTTATTCGTGTGAGCCCAGTGACAGAGGTGTGTGTACCAGTGGTTCTACATCTTTGTTCGTGACAGAGGTGTGTGTACCAGTGGTTCTACCACTGCAAATTCTACTTCCTCTACTACACTTGTTTTTAAGTTGAGTGGCTAATTCATAAAAGCTCGTCTGAAACAGTTGTTGACCAAACATCAGGAAGTTTCTTTCATTATAACATTTAGTTGAATGGGTAATTCAGCTGATTATTCGCTGATTCAACTGTTGTTATACTTACAGCTTTGGAAAGTAGTTTTGTTCCATGCTGCTACAATTTTATTTATAAACAAAAAATGCACACGCTTGTGTTGAATTTCCTTCCCCGACGTTTCAGTCTGTTTCGACTTTTTAACGCAATTTGTATTTGAAATAGTTTCTCGAGTTTCAATGTATCAAAATATTTAGTATCTTAATGGTTTGAATGAGATTTAGATGCAGTCTACATTTCCTTAGAAAGACAAAGTTGAGCGCTTTCAGTCTTTCTTCAAATTATTTGTGTCTAAGCGATGATACGAATTTCGTAACCATTCTCTGTAACCTCTTTAGTCTATCTTTGTTTTTATGTAATTCGAGACTAAAACTGGACGTCATATTCGAGGTGCGATCCAACAAATACATTATAGCTAATATTATTTTTGGTGTTATGTATTCGAAATTTCCATCTATGGAACGTAACATTCTGTTAGCTAGGCTGCTCACAGATAGGCGCTGTTTTTGTGATCGTTGCTTATCATTACTTCAAGGTTCATTTCTTCTCTTGCTGTTTTACATTTGTTACCAAATACTTTACATTCATGTTTGAGATTATTATATCTTAAATTTATTTCCTTGCATTTGTCAACATTAAAACTCATCTACGTTAGCATCATCTCAAGTATATTTATGTACTCTGCGAAGAGGGCTTATGTAATAACCAATTCCAGAGGACCTTCGCTCTTTTTGTCTAACCACTCAGTGAAATGTACTGAACAGAGAAATGTCTAATCCCCATTTTTGAATCAGTTATTAATCCAGGCATGTTGTTAGTCTCCTGTACCATACCCCTTTATTTTGGTCAACAATCTTCGATGGGGAACCATGTCGAATGCTTTCTGTAAATCTAGATATACTCTATCTGTTGGAACTTTTCATTAAAACTTTTTAAACTGAAATATTCGAGTAAGTTAATCAAGCATGATATATTATTAAGTAACCATTTTCTACAAAATAAACGATCTTGTCCCAAATAAGAGTAACATTTGTTTATCCAAAACTGATGTTAAACTGATAGGACGACAGTCATGGGCCCAGGTTTTGTCTCTCTTAATGAATATTGGTTTTAAGATTTGTTAAATATTTCTGTGAGTTTGTAAACCAGTTGATGTCTACATTTTCGTATATCCTTGAGGAGGTAGTTCATTTGGTCTCCTTGATTTGTTAATATTTAGTTCCTCAAAGTATTTTCATATGTAATTGCTTCTGCTTTCTATAATATTTAGTTCATCAGAGTCAGGCTCTAAAATAATTGCTTTCTGGTAGTGTTTCTACCGTGTTCATCTGTAAGTAATGAAACCATATATTTGCTGTTATTCTTTGATCTTCATATGTTTTCTCCCTAAATGAAGTTTCTACCTTTGTATTTACCTTTTTAATGAAGAATTTTAAGATTTTTCAGGACTACTTTTGATGATGTGCAATTATCACTTTTTTTTATCTTGCTTTCACATTCTGACTCGATGCAGTTAATATGATCCACTAGGATTACCAGTCCATTTAAATTGTATATATTCATTACGTTTTTTGCCAATAATCTCACCTAGTTGTTTTGTCGTCCAGTCTGACTTTGTTAGATTGTTCCCACATTTTACGGTTCTCGGCATGTTATCCTTTTCCATATACAGCTTTCCTGTTTTCAATCTGCTCTATATTTCCTCTATTAATTGTATTTATTAGTTAGAGCCACTTTACCTTAGTGATATCCCAGCGCATTGTATCACAGTTTGCTGCTCTGGAATTGGGAACTTTCACAATATTGTTTTGGATCTGAAAGTTTGTTTTCAGTTTCGTTGTTGTCACTGATACCAAGTTCCCTCCACCTTGCATGACTGGATAAGACCCCAGTCTAGGATCACAACTGGAACTCATATTTTTTTTATTTAAAAGGACAGACACGTGTTCAACTCATATGACATATTATTGTGGCAACGTTTTGCTCTCTTGGAGCTTTGTTAAGGCGTTACAAGAATATAGGGTAGTAATAGAGGTAGAACTACTGACAATATATTATGTTAGTTGCACACGTGTCTTTATACCTAATATTGTGGATAGTTCTACCTTCATTAATATCAACAACATAGGCCAGTAGGCCGTGCTTATGTTATTTCACTACACGTTGCCTATGTATATACTGTATGCGACAATATTGTTATTAACGGCTTAACAGTGTTCCTGGAGAGAGAAACATTGCCACAATAACCTGCCATATTAGTTGCAAATGTGTACTTTTATCTTATGTTTTGTCTCTAATTCTACCTTAATTATTACCCAATATTGTTGCCACAAGTTGCCGAGATAAAAACTTGTGTTACTCATGAATCACTAAATAAACTACAACACGGGTGGGGTTAGAACTCATGGCAAATAAGTTGCAAAAGTCCCGGTCAATGCGTAAGCCACTGGGCCAGCTGGCTACAATAAGATTAATTCAACTAGAAAGTTATCTTCAATAATGATAACACGTCTGATGGTTTCTTAGTCCCCATATATATTGTTCCATTTTATGCTAGGGCATTAACGTCACCCAAATATTGCCTCTTTATTGCTACTTAATCATTCACAAATGGAGCGAACTCTTCCACACAACAAATTACAGTCGGAGTCCCTCAAGAAAGTGTCCTGGGGCCACTCCTATTCCTCATTTACATAAATGACCTACCGAATGCATCACAACTACTCAAACCCATTTTATTTGCAGATGACACAACATATGTCTTCTCTCACCCAAATCCAGTTATACTGGCCAACACTGTTAATGCCGAATTACAGAAAATATCAACATGGATGACGACTAACAAGCTTACTCTCAATACTGACAAGACCTACTTCATACAGTTTGGAAGCAAAGCCACAAATGTTCCACTTAACATAACGCTCAATGGTTCACCCATCACAAGACTCACAGAGGGAAAATTCCTAGGAATCCACCTTGACAGTAGCCTTAAATTCCAAACACACATACAACAAATTTCCAAGAAAATATCAAAGACGGTAGGCATATTATCAAAGATACGTTATTATGTGCCACAATCTGCTCTCCTTGCACTATATCATTCACTTATCTACCCTTATCTCACCTATGGAATCTGTGCATGGGGATCAACAACATTAAATCCCCTTAGACCACTCATAACACAACAAAAGGCTGCAGTCAGAATGATAACAAATTCCCACTCTAGACAGCATAATCCACCAATATTCAAAAGTCTAAAACTACTCACCGTAAAGAACATTCATACTTATTCTTGTGCCTACTACATATATAAAACTTTACACTCTAATATAAACCCTCCGCTCAAAATTCTCCTCACCAACTTTAATAGGACCCATGACCACAACACAAGACACAGATCCCTTTTTGATATACCCCGAGTACATATCAACCTATGTAAAAATTCTATGCACATAAAGGGCCCCAGAATCTGGAATTCATTACCAGTAAATATTAAGATAACCTTGTCTGAAAATCAATTTAAGACTCAGCTCAAAAACCCAAAACTAAATAATCCTACTATAAACTACTTTGAAAAATGCTCATTATTACTTTCCTATACGATAATCTCAGTTTTTAATAATATGTTACTATTATGTTACCCCCTACTCACCCAAAACTAAATACTCATATTATAAGCTAATGTCAAAAATGCTCAATGCTATTTTACTTAAGATAATCTCAATTCCATATTACCATTCGAGAATCTAAACACCTGTAACAATCTTAATATCATCATTTAATATTTTTAACAGTAAAATTTCATCATATTGTAAATTGAAATTATTTTTTTAACTAGAATAAACTCAATAAATTGCTCTAATATTAAGTACATAGTCTTTAAGTTACTAGATTAAGCTGCCTCTAATGCCATGGCATGTCAGTGGCTCTCCTTGCACTCAATTTACATTGTAACTACCAATACCTATGTAATCTGCAATGAAATTTACTTTACTTTACTTTCATCATACAGAAGAGCGTTATTCTCCTGCTTCTTGTGGGGTTCGATACCACGATGAGCATAAATTTCTTTCTCATTACCTTTACTTTCATTATGTACAATATGATGGCACATGTTTCTTCATAATGCCTTTGAATTTTGTTTGCAAAAAGTTCATTAATTACGTACATGGTACACCCAAACATTTTTTTTTTCACGAATGCTAGCTTTATCAAAGATATTATATCCATTCGATGTTATTTCTGTTCTAAGGGGAATGTTTGAACAAAACCATGATTCACTCACACCAGTATTTTGATGCACTGGTGAAGCATTTGTGGCCCGCCGCCCATACTTATTCTGGGGTCTGGGTGTGTGCAAAAAGTACTGCGTACACTGATGCAAAGTGTGCAGGTTCAAATCTTACTGTGTATTTCAACTTACGAGCAAAATTCGTTCCAGTCGGCTATTCAAGTGCCGATACCGAAGGAATTTTTTCCTATAAGAAATAATGAAAATTAGGTTAATCCTTTTCAGACCCCTAAAAATACACTTACAAAAGCACCTACAAAAATACTCTTACATAATTGTTCGAGTTGGGAGCTGCTCGTAAGTAGAGGTACCACTGTATATATATATATATATATATATATATATGCTTAGAATTCGCAAGAACAGGCGAAATATTCACAAAAGCTGATCTCTGGACGAAGGAGACTCGAACCTACGAACCTTGCAACGAAGTAAATAACTCATTGCCTTTCCTAGATGTTTTAATTATTAAGGGTAACAATGATTTTAAATTTTAAATTTACGGAAAACTTACAAATACCTGTTCCAATGTACACTATTGTTCTTCACATCAAGATAGAGTTAAAGTATCGGTTTTCTCTTCAATGTTTTTGAGAGCTTTACGTATTTGTAGTCCAGAGTTCATAGATGAAGAAATTTCGAAAATTTATGAAATAGCTAATGATCTAAAATACCCAAGAAATGTAATTGATAATTCATTTAAAATAGCTAGAAATACTTTTTACAATCCAAAAAGGGACAACCAACCTTATTCAACTAAAAGTATGTTGCTTCATCCTTACCATGAGAACTTGGTTGATATACCTTCCTTTTTAAGACTTTCAATATCAAAGTTGTATTTAAAAATCTTGATACAGTAAAAAAACTTTTGATAAAAAATTCCCCCCAAATGCTGACGGATGTGTCTATAAGATTCCTTGTAAAATATGCGATAAAGTTTATTACGGTCAAACTGGTAAAAATCTTGAACTAAGATTAAAACAACATAAATATAGATTGGAACTGGACAAGATTCTAATGCTCTATTTATTCATGTGAGATTTTAACCATCCAATTGATTTTCAAAAGGCTGAGAAGGTTGTATCAAGCAAGTCCATGGTTGACAGGAATATAATAGAATCATGTTTCATAAAAAGCAATTTTAAAAATAATATATTTCTTTTGGTTTATATAAATGGATTCATTTATAAATAATAACATTTGGTAAAAATTTGATGATACATTAGATAAATCTTAATTCTTAGGTGCGCTTCACAAATTCGGGTGCCGTCACGCTAATGTGAGGTGCGGTCCTTGTTATGATGTGATTGTGAGATGTAGTCTTGCCCCTTTATATGCCTTCTTGTTGGTGTTTGACCACTGCCTGAGGCAAGCTGGCAATTTTTGTGCAATGTTTCTGACTTCCATGACAGATGAGACGACGGTGTGTGTTATCAACACTCACTGGTAATGATGCACAGAAGATGAACTGTTTAAATACTTCAAGTATCATCCCAGAAAGACATTTTTTTAATGAAAGTTATCTCAGAAACAAGGATCTATGTGACTTCGCCAGGCACTGGATAAACATCTCTCTGATGTGTTATAGTTCCACAAATCCAGGCAGGAATGACTCAGTCACTTTATCAACATTTCATTGTTGCAAAATTATTGATCCTGGGAAAGGGTAATTGAGTGTGTGCTTATTGCTTATTCTTTAGTCTGCGGCAGTGTCTCTGAGGGGAGGAGGGGGAAGAAAGAGGCGATTTTATCTTCCCTTGTTCGCATTCTGCTTACCCCAAGTGTATTGCCTGCATCAATGTTTTTGCTTGTTTCAACCTCAGCATATTCATATGTTTTATTGGGTATCCGCTCTAGGGCAGTAACGACAGTGACAGTGAGATATGGTCCAGCTTGCAGAAAATTTAATTGCTATCAGGAGGTTTTATCAACTAATTTGGTATCATTGGATCGCTCAGCTGTTTGCATAGGCTATGAGCTGCTCTCTCTGGAGGTCCTAGCACACCTTTTGTGTGAGCAAAACAAATTTTATTGGCTATGTGACTGGTTAGCAGCCACTTTTGCCATCCCTCTGGTAAGGAAGGGAGGAAACATTTTTGTGAGGCGAACTGGATAGGTTCTTTGCGGAGTTGGAAATGATTTCTTTGTTGATTCAATTCATCTATCAATAAGTAGGTTTCTGTATGTTAGCAGACTACTTTGGGTCGCATCCTGGGGAAGATCAAAGAACCCTAATAGAAATAAGACAGACACAGTGGCTTCACTGGACTATCCTGGCTTACTAACTCTTAACGTTAACAATCTGAATAAAATCTGCCCACCTCATAGAATGGAAGGGAAGGTCTGTATACCACATGGAGTATTACAAAATGCGGATCATTTGACATTTATATTATCAATATTATAATATATTTGTTTATGTTGACAGCGAGAACGAAAATATTATTGATCGCAATGTTGAAATATTTACTTCGTTATATATCTTTAGTATTGTAGAAAATAGGATGTTCTAGTACTCCACATTTTGCAATTTTGTAATTGTGTGTCGTTTTGACACTCTTATTACACTATGATCTTGAGTGTAACTCTTGACCTCACATCTGAGTATGGTAACTGCACACTGTCCTGGTCTGGAATTGGATATTACAGAACGAACCTTCAGTGACTGGGATTTTGGTGTTTATTCCCAGATAAGTTATTAGTCTCCATGTCCAAGCCAGGTATTGTGTGCCGTGTTGTGTTGCTGAGCAATTTGGTTTGACCTCATTGGAAGTCAAACCAAATTGCAATTTGGTTTGACCTGTCATTTGTCTCTGTTGATGTTAGATTATTTAGTAACTTGCTGAAATGTGCCAGTTGTCTTACTACAGTGTTTATATTTGTATGTGTATTTCACGTAAAGTGCTAGGACGTAGAGTGTACAGAAGTGCACACTTAATTAAAAGTAAGAAATGTACAAAGTGTAATTATAACTTTGAGTTTGTTCTTCATTATTTTTATTCTAACTGCAAAATAATTCCTTTTAATTAATGTCAATTATTTAACCTCGATCCATTGCTTTTCGTAAGTTGCCAAACTTCTATGTGTTAAGTACCGACAAGTTGATAAGTAACACATGTACATCAGTTTGGTATCTTTACTGTTTAAACGTTTCGCCTACATAGTAGGATTTTTCAGTCAAATACAGAAGCAACAGATGTTGTAGTGCAATGAAGATGAATGGAAATCAGTCCATAAACCTTGGAGATTACATCATCTTCGTTGCACTACTGCAACTGAAGAAGCATACCGTGTAGGCGAAACGTTTCAGCAGTAAATATACCCAGCTGTTGCACATGCATCTTGCACATCACTATATCGCGTCACCAGTGGCTCTGGTGTTTATCACTTGAAGTTTCTCTATCCCAGTCCTATTTCTTTCTGAACTACTCTGTTCCCAGTTGGACATTCTTAGCATGTTTATGGTCATTAGTAACAACTAATCCATAGTTCTTACCGTTTCCTACTGGTTGATTACCGAGTTCTATATTTTAATGAGAGAGAGAGAGAGAGAGAGAGAGAGAGAGAGAGAGAGAGAGAGAGAGAGAGAGAGAGAGAGAGAGAGAGAGAGACAAGAAGGACGTTAGATGTTTGACGATATAGAGGGTAAGGAGCTATCGCTTTAACACGTTTATCGGCTATTCAGAGTAAATGCTAGCTGTCAGGCGAGACTAATACTTATTATAAGTTCCCTTAAAATTCTAAATTGCTTTGAAAAAAAGTGTGAAGCATTTATACAGCCGCGCCCTCATCAAAATTGTAAGGCTTAGCGAGTCGTGGAGACCGAGACCTAGAGACCGACACCTGGAAATTGAAACTTGGAGACAGAAACCTAAAGACAGAAACCAGGAGGAAGAAACCAAAAGACAAAAACCTAAAGACAGAAACCTAAAGACAGAAACCAGGAGGAAGAAACCTAAAGACAAAAACATAAAGACAGAAACCTAAAGACAGAAACCAGGAGGAAGAAACCAAAAGACAAAAACCTAAAGACAGAAACCTAAAGACAGAAACCAGGAGGAAGAAACCTAAAGACAAAAACCTAAAGACAGAAACCTAAAGACAGAAACCCAAGGACAGAAACCTAAGGACAGAAACCTAAAGACAGAAACAAAAAGACAGAAACCAGGAGACAGTAACCTAAAGGCAAAAACCCAAAGACAGAAACCTAAAGACAGAAATCTAAAGACAGAAACCTGAAGACAGAAACCTAAAGACAGACCTAAAGATAAAACCTAAAGACAGAAATCTAAAGAAAGAAACCTGGAGACAAAGACCAAGAGAATTGGAAATGAAGAAATGAGACCTAAAGTACAATCTCAAGAGGCCGATTCTTGGTAGTTGACGTCTGGGAATAAATAAAAAAAGATAGATAGATAGATTGATAGAGAAAGATAGACCTCGAGATCAATGCTTGATGATTAAGACACATGTGCAGCAGTTGGGTATCTTTATTGTTTAAACGTTTTGCCTATACAATAGGTTTCTTAAGTCAAATACAGAGGCAACAGGTGAAGTAACGAAATGAAGATGTAGTCATGAATATTTGAGGAGGTCAGTCCCTCAGACTGGAGAAGAGTTCAGCTCCATGGTCTGGAACAAGGTGGTCAGTCCCTCAACCTGGAGAAGAGTTCAGCTCCATGGTCTGGAACAATATGATATTGAAGCAAGATAATGGAGTCTTAAATACTGTCTAAAATGAAGTAGAAGAACTCGAAGACTTTGCAGGAAACGGGATTCACTGGTAGAAATAAGAAGGCAGGTCTATCTGGACCTGCCTTCTAACGTCTTACTGGAGTAAGAATCCTTCTCCATGCTGAGGGACTGACCACCTCAAATACTATTTATCCAAGGTTGATGGACTGATTACATCATCTACATTTCATTACTTTACCTGTTGCCTCTGTATTTGACTGAAGAAGCCTACTGTGTAGGTGAAACGTTTCAACAAATCGATGATTGTTAGAAATGACCTAGAAACTGAGATCTGCAGAACGTAAGAGGTTTGGAGACAGAGACCTGGAGTAAGAGGTTTGGAGACAGAGACCTAGAGTTAGAGACCATAAAGCAAACTTTCAGCATATCCAAAATGAGAAATATACTCATGCACTAGGTGCAGCTAGCTCAGATCTCTGAAAATGTTGACAAAAGTTTAGTGGAGAGAACAGGTCCGAAAAAATATGAAGTTAGACCGAAGATAGTTAAGCTAAATCACTGAAGACAGATGTAAACCAAGAGGCAACTGACAAGCAAATTAATTGCAATAAAGTATTAGTCTAGAAATTAAGGAAAGTGCAAATAATTCCAATTTACTAAAGAAAATTCCCAACAGAGAAAAGTAGTGATTTTTTTTGGCCGAGCAGAAACAAAGTAAAATAAGAAAAGCATTGTGGTTTTCGGCATTCAAGAACTTATAATTGGATATTGGGGAGCTGGAAATGAAGAGAAAGATATATAAGCACAGGCCTCTGAAAATAAATTTTACAAGTAAACATAAGGAAGAAATGTCAAAGCTAAATAAATGAGAAAATTGGAATACTATAAGGATATACAAATTAAACGAGACCTATTAGAGGAGAATGAAGTGAAAAGAAAACAAGTATTTTTTTTTGTAAATTATTTAGTGAGGAAGAAAATATTTTTTCCAGTGTAACAGGAGGTCGTTCCGATCTAACAAGTGATTACTCTCAGTATCGATCACGGGATGGGTGGTAACCTTATAAAACAAATGAAAGAGAGGAAAAATAATAAGTTAAATATTTTTCTGGAGATTTTTAATGCGAATTTAGATAGAGTAAATTTAAAATGAATAGAACTTAGGGACTTTAATTTTAAATGAGTAGAACTATAGGAAATAAATGGTATAAAATACCGACACAATGGAAAAATAAACACATAAGCAGTATAATGTGATCCTTTATTGACAACGTTTCGCCCACGCAGTGGCTTTATCGAGTCACAGACAGATCTACCTGGAAAATGAGCAACATGGAGATATATATAGGGTACAGTCAGGTGGAGAATGCTGGGTCAGGTGGAGAAAGCTGCATGTGAGTCTTAAAAGTAGTGTGATAGTTAAAAACATAGTGTGACTTAAAGGACCTGCAGTGTACCATTCTTGAGTTCTAGGTGGGATAGCGTTGAAGAAGTTTCTTGGCAATAGGTTCAGCTATGTTGTAGAAGCCGTTGTTCTGGTTGAAGTTGTTGGATATACAGATGAGTGATGATTCTAGGATTCTTCGGTATTGCGTGTTGTCTTCTCTGGCGATGAGTCTTGCGTTTCTGTAGTTGATTAAATGGTTGTGTAAATTTCGGTGTTGAACACAGGCATTTCTTGAGTCGTCAGATCTGCCTGCGTACTGTGTTCTGAAATGCGTGTTTGTAGGTCTCTGGATGTTTCGCCAACGTATAATTTGCTGCAGCCATTACAAGGGATTGTGTATACCCCTGCCGTGGATTGAAGCTTTTCCTGTCTGTTACTGGTAATGTCCTTAATGGTGGTGGATGTGGAGGTGGATACTGGAATGAGGTCTTAGAAAAATGTTGGAAACTTGTTTGGAAATGGAGTTGGTGGGAAGGACTATGTATCTCTTCTCAGCAGTGTCTTCTCTGGGTGTGTTGAAGATGTTTAATGCCCGTCGTCTGCAGTCTCTAATGAAGTGACGAGGATAGTGAAGTTTGGAAAAACTTGTTCAATGAGGGAGCATTCTTCTTCAAGGAACTCACTGCTGCAGATTCTGAGTGCACGCAGGAAAAGCCTATAATTACACCACGTTTAATTTTGGTGTCGTGGTGAGAGTAGAAGTGAGAAGATCGTGTTGATTGGTAGGTTTTCGATAAACTTTAAAACGAAGTTCATGGTCAGCTTTGCAGAGAAGAACATCAAGGAAAGGAAGAGTGTTGTCGACTTCTTCTTCTAGTGTAAACTGGATTGATGGCTCAACCTGGTTGAGTTCGTGTTGGAGAGCTTGAACGTTGAAGCGTCTGGGAGTTATGATGAGAATGTCGTCAACATAACGAAGCCAGGTGACAGAAGAGGGAATAATAGTGGAAAATCGCTCGGCTTCCAAATGTTCCATATATAGGTTCGCAAGGACGGCACTAAGTGGCGATCCCATGGGTAGTCCAAAAGTTTGCTGAAAGAGTTGGTTTTCGAAAGAGAAACATGTAAAGCCCACACATAGTTCAACAAGGTCGATGAAATCGCTGGCTGGAAGAGGAAGATCAAGCGAGTCGTCAATTTTCCTGTGCAAGAGATCGATAGCTTGTGTAGTAGGTACTTTGGTGAATAGGGATGTTACATCAAGGCTGGAGAGTTTCTTGTTTCTGATGTTGATGTTGCGAATGCGATTGAGAAGGTCACCAGAGTGTTTGAGATGTGCTGGACTGATGGTGCCCAAAAGTTTGGAGAGGTGTTTAGCGAGAATTCCTGAGATTTGGTGGGGAGCACTGCCTATTCCCGAGGATATGGGCCTCAATGGGATACCTGGTTTGTGAGTTTTGGCAGACCGTACATTCTGGCAGGTCTGGGGTTGCTGGGAATGGTGTGTAGAAGTTTCTTTCCTAGTTCTGATTCCCTCAGAATGCGGCGAGTCTTGTGAAGAAATGTTTTGGTGAGGTTGTCCACTTGATTAGTAGTGAGAGGTTTGTAGGTATCTGGGTCATTAAGTAGATTAAGCATTTTGTTCCTGTAATCGTCAGTGTTCAAGATTACGACACCACCTCCTTTATCAGCGGTGGTAACCCTGATGGTCGTGTCTTCTGCTAAAGTTTTAAGTGCAATGATGTAACGTCGAGGTATGACTGGGGTACTGTGTGTTGAGATGGCTGCTGAGATGATGCCTTGAAGATAGCCTTTTTGGAAATCGGAGTCATTGTGTCTGTAGTTTTTAGCGATGAAATTGAGGTCTTGTTTTGGTTTCGTGATTCCTGTTGCAAATTTGAGACCTAAGCTGAGGGCTTCAGTTTCTGTGGTTGACAGTGGACGAGTTGAAAGATTTTGAATAATTTCAGGTCTCCCTAAACATTTCCACGCAGGCAGATCTGACGACTCAAGAAATGCCTGTGTTCAACACCGAAATTTACACAACCATTTAATCAACTACAGAAACGCAAGACTCATCGCCAGAGAAGACAACACGCAATACCGAAGAATCCTAGAATCATCACTCATCTGTATATCCAACAACTTCAACCAGAACAACGGCTTCTACAACATAGCTGAATCTATTGCCAAGAAACTTCTTCAACGCTATCCCACCTATAACTCAAGAATGGTACACTGCAGGTCCTTTAAGTCACACTATCTTTTTAACTATCACACTACTTTTAAGACTCACATGCAGCTTTCTCCACCTGACCCAGCATTCTCCACCTGACTGTACCCTATATATATCTCCATGTTGCTCATTTTCCAGGTAGATCTGTCTGTGACTCGATAAAGCCCACTGCGTGGGCGAAACGTTGTCAATAAAGGATCACATTATACTGCTTATGTGTTTATTTTTCCAGAACTATAGGACTTTATAAATGATTCAGGGAAGATCCTGTAAACTACTGAATTGGAGAAAGTCTCTAGATAAAATTGTATTCAACTCTTAGAGAACAATAACCAACTAACTTGAACAATTCAGATTTAGATCTGCAATTTCATATACATAAAATCCATGAAACTCTATAACAGAGTTATGGATATTGTTGACGAAAGAAATGGATGGGCAGATTACACCATTCTGGACTTTAGGAAAACTTGTGATAAAGTTCCTCATGGAAGATTAATCTGGAAAGTGAAACATATGGGAGGAATAAAAGATGAAATACTATAGAGGACGAGGGACTTGTGAGATAGGAAAATGTTAACAGTCATAGGAGGAAAAATATATTCATGGGGAAAGGTCGTAAGTAGGATTGCCACGACAACTCGTATTTGTTCGTATAATGTTTTAAATTTATTTCAATAATTTACCAGAAAGACTCAAACTATAAGAATATGTTTGCAGATGATGTAACATATCTTATGCAAAATTGATCAAATAGAACGAATGGAGCTAATTGGGCAAACATAGTGATAGATAATTGATGAAATTTAATGTAGATGGAATGCTATGTAAAAAAAAAAATAGGAGAAATTTATATCAAAACAAATAATGTGCCAAAATATCGAAAGTTTCAGAGACAGCGACCTTGGGGTTAATATTAAAAAAAAGTGTCTTTTAAAGATCGTATAAAGCAAATTGGAAGAAATTCATACGATACCTTGATGAATTATGGAAGGAATGCTTGAAACAAAAACTGATAATTAAAAATTTCGTGAACAGAGGTGAGAAGAAGAAAAGAGGAGACGTGAAAACCATATACAAAAGGACATGAAAGAATATATAAAGGAGATAACAGCAGAAGGGATATCAAGAAGCCAAAGTTGGATACTGAAGAAAAGTTGAGTCAAAGGAATATTAGAAAAAAATCTTCACAACTACTATTCAAAAATAGTGAACTTCCAAGCATTTTTGTGAATTTTCACATTATGAAGGAGCTGTAAAAATAATTGGACAATAGAAAGCTTAAAAGGCTGAGATGTCACCTGACATTACACCCGTCCCAGCATGATTCCATTTAAAATTAAAAACTCGTTTAAAATTATGTCCTTTCTAAAATTTTCTCATATACGTTTAAAGATATATTTTTCATTTATGTTAATGTAAAAAATGATAATTTTGTACTAAAAGAACCTTAGAAAACTTACCTAACCTTATTATAACAAGCGCAATTTAACCTAATCCAACTGAATATATTTTAGATAAGTTTTACAATAATTTAATCATAATAACAAACACAATGAACTATATTTTTTTCGTTAGGTTCAGAATGTTTTTTTGCGAAATTATTGCTTAGGAACGCAGAATTGAGCCCTGACCAACCTGCAGTTCTGTTAATGATTCAAAATAACTTGTGTCGTGGTTTCATTAATATATTGACTGCTCATGAAGACTGGTACCCCAAACAGGATGAGGTTGAAATTAGTCTCTGAGGCTCCACGACCATGTATATCCTTGTATCAGGAAAAACACGCTCAGTACTGCTGAGCGCCTGGTGTTTAAGGATTGTTGGTCAAGTGGATAGAGTGATGCATACTTTGGTTCAGTTCTCACAGGGCTGGGCATGAGAACACAGGATCGAGTCGTGGCCAAGCCGCAATTCTGTTAATGATATATATGTGTGTGTGTGGGGACCCTCATCCTCAGACAAGAGAATAAACGTACTTCAGGGAAAACTGAAGGTTCTCCCCGGAGCTGTTTGAATATAGTCTTCTCCTCCTACATATATATAATGGGACGATGCTGAAAACAAATTCTTATCTTACTATATATGATGGGACGATACCAAAAAAAAAAATCCAATACCTCTACTTCTCCTATATTTTTAAAATTATAATGAATATGTTTAATACATAGGGGAATGCATATTGTCTAAGTATATCTGAAACACACACATTCGTGAGATAGTTAATGATGATATTTTTAAACATATGCAATATTAATATTTAAAGAAGTATCTGCCTGACATCGGCTGATTTTCACAAAAATAAAAACAGGTTTTTGCTGCCCAGTGTTACTGAGTTAAGAGGCATGACTGATGGTAGGATCTCAGAAAAATAAGGTTTTGAATGCCTGGAGAATGTGTAAATCAAGTGTTTACACTACAGGATGTAAGTGTAAATTACCTATATAGGTGTAAATAACTGTTTGTTTTATTTACTGATTTAATAACAAGTTATTAAAATGAGTAAAGTATTTTTTTGAGGAGAATTGGACGTAGATTAGATATATAAAAGATAAGGGCACTGTTTTCCCCATAAAAAGTAGGTTTTCGACATGTGTGATTTCACCATGGTTGTTTAACGTATGTATTGACTGGGGTTAAATATAAATACTAGAGTAGTGGAGACAAGTGGGCTTGAAAGATGGAAAGTCTGGAATAAAACGGAAGACGTCGCAATTGCTATTTGCTGATGGCACTGCACTTTTGTGACATTCTGAAGAAAATTTGCAAATGTTGAAGTTGGTGTTTGAGAGGAAGTGTAAAAGAAGGAAATTAAAAGACAATATATAAGCGAAAAAGATGATGTTAATAATAACAAAATATTTAGGCCATAAATTATTAAAGTCAAGCTCTGAGGAAGAGAGCACGAAATAAGTTAATGTATTGTATTTAGATGTTTATAGGTGGATGTTTCGGCAACTGAGTGTATGGAAAACAAGGTTAAATCTAAAATGTAGGAGGGGAAGAGTGTGTCGAGAGAAGTGTGTCCATGTAGGCAAATAGGAGGAGAATTTACCCAGTGTTTACCACAGCCAAGACTTTTTCATATGGGTGTGAGTGTCGGCTGTGGAGATGTCATGTTTTAGATCAATATGTGCAGTGAAAACTAAGCAGAGATTCAAAAATGCTGAAATTAGAAGACGGTGTAGGGGTATGAAACGAACAACTCAGAGGGTTCAAGAGGGATTACTGAGAGAATTTTATCTTTTAAAGAATAAAGAATAAGCCAAGAGGCTCAATAAATCTGAGAAGGATAGAAGAGGTAGATATCATTAGAGATTGATTGAAAGGAGTGTGCGAAAGAGGTTTTCAGAGGTAGGATATGACGCATTGTTGGTGTGTGAACATGGTAACAATTAACGAAGGACTTCACTGAAACTGGCTGAGAGGATTTTAGTCCTCCAGGTGAGAAACACAATATTTATGTGGGTGAAGATGTTGTTCTTCGAAGAGTTATTTAAAATATGTTATTCCTGAACTTCTAGCAAGACAGGTATTGAATAAATAATGGAGAATATGATTCCTTCTTTCGGTCACCCTGCCTATGTAGGATACGGTCGTTGTGATAATAATAACAGTAACAATATCAATAATAATAATAATAATAATAATAATAATAATAATAATAATAATAATAATAATAATAATAATAATAATAATAATGTGATTGAGAAGTCATCAAAAATATTCTGAATCTCAAAGACTAAATTTTAAATATAGAAATCATAGGCCACTCTCTCTGAGGTCATGAACGGGCATGGGGTCGCTCTCTTACCTCTCACGAATGTTTGAGATCGCAATGTCACCTCACACGAGTGTATGAGGCCGCCCTATCACCTCACACGAGTGTATGAGGCGCTCTATCACCTCACACGAGTGTATGAGGTCGCTCTATCACCTCACACGAGTGTATGAGGTCGCTCTATCACCTCACACGAGTGTATGAGGTCGCGCTCTCACCTCACACGAGTGTATGAGGCCGCTCTATCACCTCTCTTACGTGCGTGAGGTTGCTGATAAAGTAATCAGGTTTGAACCAAGGAAGAGGAGGGTAAATACATCTCTTTGGATACAGATCCTCTCAGCAACATCAAGGGGCACCTTTAAAGGAAGTGATATATTATCACAATGTGTTAAGTTCGTGGAAAGACGTTCTCATAGCTTCTATCTGAGAAGCTGGTTATATTAGTAACTTCTTGGTCAACGGATAGATGACTTCAACTTTCTATTGTGTCATTAGTAAGAAGATGTGGTTCACCTGGCTCAGTGTGGGAGCACAGGATACTAATTTCTATATTCTCCTGATAACGTTACAACACATTTCAAATACATTTATTGTTCATAGATTACAATCGCAAGTAATTATTTGTTTGTATATATGGAGAAAGGTTAGTGACACTTAGTATAAAATATTGCATCAAAAGAGAGAAAAGAGGAGGACGAGGAAGGATGGAAATGGGTTAAAGAGGTGTGCAGGAGACGAGGAGAGAGCTAAAATTTAAGTGGCCAAAACATTTTTTTTTTTTAATTGGTAATTGGTATATGTGGTTTACATTTGACATCATCGTGAAATTTATGAAGGATGCACACCGCACTGCCCAGTACTCGAACACTGTACATGTGAAAGGTTCTGCAATCAATCGGGTGTTTTAATATTCCCAAGATTCACTTAATGCAACAATGTCTAGGATCTTCCGTTTATTAGTATATATTACTGGCAGGTTTGAATTTAGGAATATATACACACACAACCCGCACATATAAAAAGAGAGCTTACGACGACGTTTCGGTCCGACTTGGACCATTTACAAAGTCACTTTGTAAATTGTCCAAGTCGGACCGAAACGTCGTGGTAAGGTCCTCTCTCCTATGTGAGGGTTATTTGTGTATTGTTCCAGTCACGGTATTGTGTCTTTTTTTGTTATTTAGGAATATATATTTAGAAGTTGCAGAGGATGGCTGAGTTTGGTAAGGTATGAAAAAGAAGGAAATTAAAAGTGAATATAGGAAAGAGTAAGGTGATGAGGATAACAAAAGAATTAGGTAACGGAAGATTGGATATCAGATTGGAGGGAGAGAGTATGGAGGAGGTGAATGTATTCAGATATTTGGGAGTGGATGTGTCAGGAGATGAGTCTATGAAGGATGAGGTGAATCATAGAATTGACGAGGGGAAAAAGGTGAGTGGTACACTGAGGAGTCTGTGGAGACAAAGAACTTTATTCATGAAAGCAAAGAGGGGAATGTATGAGAGTATAGTTATACCAAAGCTCTTGTATGGGTGTGAGGCATGGGTTATGAATGTTGCAACAAGAAGGCTGGAGGCAGTGGAGATGTTATGTCTGAGGGCAATGTGTGGTGTGAATATAATGCAGAGAATCCGTAGTTTGGAGAGTAGGAGGAGGTGTGGGATTACCAAAACTATTATCCAGAGAGCTGAGGAGGGGTTATTGAGAGTGTTTGGACATGTAGAGAGGATAAAACGAAATAGAAAGACTTAGAGAGTGTATAAATTTGTAGTGGAGGGAAGGCGGGGTAGGGGTCGGCCTAGGAAATGTTGGATGGAGGGGGTAAAAGAGGTTTTGTGTGGGAGGGGCTTGGACTTCGAGCAAGCGTGCATGAACGTGTTAGATAGGAGCAAATGGAGACAAATGGTTTTCAGGACTTGACGTGCTGTTGGAGTGTAGGCAAGGTAACATTTAGGAAGGGATTCAGGAAAACCGGCAGGCCGGACTTGATTCCTGGAGATGGGAAGTACAGTGCCGGCACTCTGAAGAAGGTGTGTTAATGTTGCAGTTTTATGACTGTAGTAGATGGGGAGTTAGAGGTATTGGGAAGGTGGCAGGAATATTTTGAGGAAGAGAGGCAGCAATTTCATGAATTGGCCAGGAAGGAATAACATCTCTGACAAGACAGTGGAGTGAAAAATGATGAAAGTTTTTCTTTTTCGGGCCACCCTGCCTTTGTGGGAAACGGCCGATGTGTTAATAATAATAAAAAAAAAATATTTGGAAGGATTGTGGATTCATCTAAGTTATTCATATTAATATTTCTAACTACTTTTTTTAGCATTGAAACTGGACGTGGCTAACTCAATACTCTTTCACCCACTCCTTCCTTCTAGTAGACTCAGTCTGTTGGACAGTTGAAAAAGAGAAACATCGCTTGGCCATTGAGAGGGGCCGGGACTGGCTAGGTGAGAGAGGGGCCGGGACTGTCTATGTGAGAGAGGGGCTGGGACTGGCTAGGTGAGAGAGGGACCAGGGCTGGCTAGGTGAGAGAGGGACCATGGCTGGCTAGGTGAGAGGGGCCGGGACTGGGTAGGTGATAGAGGTGCCGGGACTGTCTAGGTGAGAGAGGGGCCGGGACTGGCTAGGTGAGAGAGGGGCCGGGACTGTCTAGGTGAGAGAGGGGCCGGGACTGGCTAGGTGAGAGAGGGGCCGGGACTGTCTAGGTGAGAGAGGGGCTGGAACTGGGCTGGAACTAGCTATGTGAGAGAGGGGCCAGGACTGGCTAGGTGAGAGAGGGGCCAGGACTGGCTAGGTGAGAGAGGGGCCGGGACTGGCTAGGGGAGAGGGAGGCTGGGACTGGCTAGGTGAGAGAGGGGCCGGGACTGGCTAGGTGAGAGAGGGTTCGTGGTTAATCAGGTGAGGGAGAGGCCATTGTTATACTGGTGAAGTAGAGGCCGTGGTTGGAGAGGTGGGAGGGAAGAGCAGTAGTTGGACAAATAAGAGAGAAGAAATCATTTGACTCGTGAGAAAGGACCCATGGTCTGGAAGGTGAGAGGGGAACATGTGAAAGTAGTGCCGTAATTAATCACATGAGAGAGGGACCGTGATTGGACAAGTGAGAGAGACACCGTGGTTTATCATATGAGTGAGGAAAAGGTGAGGGAGAGGGCCATCGTTGGACTAATAAGAGAGAGACCGTAGTACTACACGTAAGTGTGAATCAAGTGCCATGATTATACAGGTACGCGTGAAGCAGTGGGCCGTGGTTGGGCAGGTGAAACCGGTGCCAAAGATGGATAGCTTAGGTAGGGATCGTGGCTAGACGGAGAGACAACAATCATGGTTCGATAGGTGCCGTGGTTGGATAGGAGAGACGGAGGTTGTGGTTATGTGAGAGGAGGAAGTAGTATGGGTAGTGCGGTCGCCAAGAAAATGATGAGTGTGTGTCGGGATTCCTTCAATTAAATTCTTCATGATTAAAGACGATGGAAGTAAAATTAGATTTTGATTGCTTTGTTGACGTCTGTCTTTGTCTTACTAGGCCCTTCCTCGCACCGAAGAAAAACCCACAGTGGTGTTGTCTTGGCCAGTGTTGGTTGGTTGGTTGGTTTATCATTGATGAGGATCATTAAGATTGAATTTCACCAATATGCTACTAGTTGTGAATAATTAAATCCATAGAAAAAGTAAACTATCTGTGCTTATACATAAACCTTGGTAATAAATACCGACACATAGATACCGACAAATTTAGAAGTGATCAAGGTCCCAGGACCGAAACGTTTTCTAATACGTTCTAGTATTTTCTCAGGTGTCTTTGTAAACACATATAGATACACACTTGTCACTGTGCCAGTATATATTTAGGAAAACGATTTTTAATTCTCTCTCAGTTGTTTTCAGTTTTTGTCTGATTAATCACATTCATAAAGAAGCCTCTTTATTGGTCTACGTTTTTAACAGAGAAGCTGCGGTTAGTTCACGATTGTAAAATGATAACTTTTAATTACAATGAAAATTATGGAAACATTTGGTGAACTGTTTACCACACTTAGAATAACCTGTGACACAACCTAATAATTATGAAAGAGACGTCTAGTAATGAGTTCCTCTTGATAAAAGAGGTGAAGGCTATTTGAGAAAAGTTATTAACAGCTTATTGATGATTAGTAAAAACTAATGCTAGACATTGGATGAATATAAAGGTTAATAACATGGACTAGTGAGTGGTTAAAGCTTATAAAGTCTAGTAATAAACGACATGTGAAAGATTAAGTTTAAACTATATTACAGAGGATTACTTTTGATTAATATCCGCCAACTTGTCTGTGGTTAATTTTAATAACAGACTTATTATTAGATGCAGCCAATAACAGATCATTTCCAATTAGTTAAAGTTAATACACAAGGCTTCACAAAGGATACAGCTAATATCAGGAATGACTAGGCATTAGTTAAGGCTAATGATAAAAGGCAGGTGATTGAATAACGTTATTAACAATATATATTTCTGTGCTCTCGCTTACTGATGACAACAAATATTGCTGACGGAATTCCAGAATCAAAATGATTTTCAAAGCGTTTTATTTTGATTTTGTATTAGAAAAAAATGGGTTTTCATAATGTAAAAAAAAAATATATTGTAAATCCAGTGTTGTGTATTCCAGTAACAGTTTATCATTGTAACAATTTTTAGGTTTCAGTTCACTGAAACAGAGATAACAAAAATGTGAAATTGAATTAAAAAAATAAAAAAAAACAGAGATATTTTTATTTTGAAAGGAAGTTGTTTTAAGGACAAGCATTAATTACTTGTAAAATATGTGAAATCTGATATACAGTTAAAGATACATGACATATTCACACTGCGTAGTGAAGGCCTTGTACCATGTGCGTCCAGACGTGTGTTTGTATACCTTAGAATTATATAGTGCCGGAGATTTAATAAGAATTGAAGTAGGGTAAAAGCTTATTTCTCTGTAAATTCAAGAGTAAAAAAATATTTATTGTGAAATCAGTGTAGGCCCATAAATATAGGTTTAAATAAAATTTTACCCAATTTGAATTCATTGCTGTGAGTTCTGTTTTCGGAATATTTTTCAAAGATTTCCCCCCCCCCTCATAATTATACTTTTTTTCTACAATAAGTAGGTTAAGCGTTTTACCAGTTATTGAAGACAAAAGATTTGATAAAGCGGATTAACTCTGTCACCCTTCTCTGCTTATTTTCCAGCCCACTTATGTCCATTCTGAAATACGGAGGCAAGATTTGAGCCGCTTAATTTAAATGACACCTTATTAATGATGTATAGAGACTTCTACATTCATAATTCTTCACATGGCGTCAAGAGGTACATTAGCTTTATTGTAGACACCAATGCATTGTTGACCTGTTTCTATATTTCTGCTAGCTGGAACTTTTAAGTAAATTTCATCTTCTATTCAAGTTATATATAAGTCAGTTTATAAGTGCCATGGATATCTTCTTTTCCTGGTATTAGACCCTCACATTTGACCATATTCAGCTGTATCTGCCGCTTCTTTGATCACAAAATAAACCTTTGTAAATACTTTTGAAACTTCCTGGTGTCCTTCTGAAAGCATATTTATCGGTCTCTTATGAAAACTCAACAACAATGGGTTCAGCTGAGCAAAAGATATATGAAAGCAAGTTAGTGAACAAAAAAAGCTTGTAGTCTTGCGATGGAGAAGCAGCAGCAGCAGCAGCAGCAGCAGTAGTTGTTAACTGTGCCATGGGCTCGTCAGTGGAAATGAAATGTATTGAAGAATAAGACTATTGTGCAACATGTGTATATTTGTGGAAACGTTTCGCCAGCCAGTGGATTTTTCAGTCCTATACAATGTCTCAATACTTCACCAGGTAATTTATTAGCTTAGGAAGTACTGGGTACGTTTGACGTTTGATAAAGATGTAGTAGTAGCAGTATTAGTGGCAGTGTTGATGGGCATGTGGGTAGAGATTGTTAGGAGAGACGTCGTTTGTGTGTTTGATGGCCTCGTTTTGGTATTTTCAGATCAATCGAGCCAGAACTTCGGATATTAAAACTCGCAGTTCTTTGTACAATTCTAAAAAAAATCAAGAGTTGTTCTTCCTTTATGATAATTTAATTCAATACATCCATGATATACGAAGAGTCTTCAGGATGAGACAGTCAATCTCTCAGCCTTTCACAACTATACTGAAAATACAGAAATAACCGGCACATACATGTATAAAACATATCATGACGTTTTGGTCCGAGTTGGACCATTGACTAGTAATATTAGAGAGCGAAGGGAAGAGAGCCAGTATATATGAGGGGGAGGGGCGGAAGTAGTTTAGAGAAGGAAGTAATATAACTGTAGAAGTAGTGGTGGTGGTGGTGGTGGTGGTGTTAATAGCAGTAGTAGCAATAGTGCAACAATGGGAGAGATGGCAGTAAGAAAGATGGCAGTAAGAAAGATGGCAGTAAGAAAGATGGCAGTAAGTACTGAGTACTCAGTACACAATGTTCAGTAAAAAGTGTTCAGTACTCTGAGCTCAATATTTCTCTCTCAGTATACTGTACTTAGTACTTTAAGCAGCAAGAAATGTATTGGAAAAGATTTATGTACAGAACATTATATACCGAGTATTGAGAACAATGTACCGATAATCGAGAAACGATCTCACTGTAATAAGCTGCGTCGATTGAGCAGTATTTTGAGCTCCATAATATATACTTCTCTTAATATAATGCTCATTTATAATGTTCGGTACATGTTCAGTACGCAAAATGTACGACAAAGAAATAACAGGAAAGATGGTAGACGGATCTCTAACTTCCAGACAAATGGAACACAAAAAATAATAGTAAAGAGTAAAGTCTGAGGCGGCTACAGTGAAAAGCTCTGTTCCACATGGCACAGTATTCGCTCCCATTCTATTTCTCATCCTCAGAGATGTAAGCCATAGCTCCGTGTCTTCCCTTGCGGATGACACCCGAATTGCCATGACAGTGACCTCCATCGAAGACACTGCAAGACTCCAAGCAGACATCAATCAATTTTTTAAATGGGCCACTCAAAAAATATAAAGTTCAATGAAAAGAAATTTCAACTACTCAGATACGGAAAATTTGACGACATGGGAGTGATAATGTCAGAGGATCTCACATTCAAAGACCACAACACTGTATCTACCTCATCTGCTAGAAAAATGATAGGATTGATAATGAGAACCTTCAAAACTAGGGACGCCAAGCCTACGATGATTCTCTACAAATCGCTTGTTCTCTCTAGGGAGAAATACTGATATACACTAACTGCCCCCTTCAAGGCAGGAGAAATTGCTGACCTTTAGATTGCATAATGGGGATTACCAATAGATCCCTGGCTGTCTTCAAGAAGGCGCTGGACAGGCACCAAAAGTCAGTACCTGATCAGCCAGGCTGTGGTTCGTACGTCGGTTTACGTGGTTGATCAGACCATGATCCACCACGAGGTTTGGTCTCAGGCCGGGCCGTGGGGGCGTTGACCCCTTAAACCCTCTCCAGGTAAACTCCAGGTCTCTAGGTAAACGTGATATTAATTTATGGTGCTCAGTTAGTGGTACAAGGAGCTTGGCATATAGTGCTCAATACATGCTTCTTAATACAGTTTTCAATAACTAGTGCAGCTCTTGGATATGGGTTAAGTTTCACACCTACTAGTGGCAACACTAATTATGTTGACCAAGTCTTTTTGCAATCTGGAAAAACAAAGGTATCTATTCAACATTTTCAAAGGCATGGTATATGGGGCTTTGCTCAGACGTGTGGAACAGAAATGTTATCAAGGATTTGTTTAGCCATAACTTGAGTTAAGGAAAGATCCTGGACTTCACCTTACGAAAACTGACAAAGTCAATATGGATAGCAATTATGGACAAGGAAATATGTACATGTTATTAGAAGACAGGGAAACTTACGAGCCCCTTAATAAGAACCCATTGGACCAGGTTAATAGTAAATATAATAAACAACTTAGAACCTTACTGAGAGGTTATGAGGAATTGATTAAAGAGTTGTCCGCTAGGGCAGCTACACTCCCTTACAGGTACTGTTTTCCAGTGAGATCGATTATTAGCTCAGTAGAATCGGTAACATATTCTTTGTCAAAAATTGCATATGTATGTGTGTGCTTTTGTGTGTAGGTGAGTGTCTATGTACCACATTTTTACATGTATGTATATGTATGTCGATGTGAATGCATGAGAGTATGTATGTTAAATTTGTGTTTGTTTTAGGTGTACGGATGTATGCATGTGCATGAATAAGCATATGCATTCATATGCATAAATGTGTATAGATAAGCATATGGGTTCATGTGAATATAAATGTGTCCATCACCACCCTCACAGCCATTTCTGTCACAAGAACAACAACAACAACACCAGCAGCAACACCAGCAGAAACACCACCTCGTGTATACTCAGTCAATCATCTAAATCACTGGAAGCTCCTTAAGTCCCTCGTACTATTCATTTTAAGATTGGCGATTAAGATACATTTCCTACACCTGGAAGATACTGGAGGGATTAATTTCAAACCTGCTCATCGAAATCATTACGCATAAACACAAGAAACTTGAAAAATAGTGCAATATGCTTCCAGTGAGAAACAATGACAAAATAAATACGATGAGAGAGAGCTCAAGAAGTGTGAAAGGACCCTCTAATCGTCAACACCTTCCCTTCATGCCTAAGAAAAAAAATATTAACAGACTCTAGTTTGTCTTTAACAGGGAACTCGGAAAATTCCTCATATCGATTCCTGATTAGCCAGGCTATGGGTGCATATGACGAGCTGTGGGCAGTGGGTACCAACAACCTGATTCGTCAAGCCAGCAGCCAGGAGGCCTGGTCTGAAACAGGGCAGATTTTGGGCGTTGATCCCCAGAAGCAACTACAGGTAACCTTGACCATCAACACAACCCCAATATTCATATATGTATGTCAGAATCCACAACCAATAACAGCATAAGTCATTTGGCAATATTTGCCAATCAATATCCTGTAGAGATGTGACCTTGAAAAACAATGACATTGGTCTGAGTATGTAATTTTCAGGAGGTTTGTCATTTCATTTACATCACAGAAACCAATAAAGTGATCTTAATGACACTTACACAAGCCCTGCTACTGTGGGAGGACACATGGTAGACAGCTCATTCCCAGTGTGGAAAATGTTTTAGCATGGTGAATTCCGATCTCTAACGTGTATTAATTGCCAGATAATTGCATTAAAAGTCTGTTACAGAACCTGCAATTAGAGCCCCAAACAACGTTTGGAACAAAATAGCTAACAATTGGCTAATGTTGATGATGGGTATGGCTGTTCAGCCTACTATTGCCACACTTGTGACCACACCAACAGAAGTGTGCCGGGCAATATCACTAACTGTTTAGATGCCGCCTGTCAGTCTGTCACCACAGCAAAGTTTTAGCTGATCCAGCACCACAGCTGACTCTCACAGAGCTACCAGTCAGCCTGTCGTCACACCTGTCACCACACCACTAGAGGTTATGGCTAGGCAGAGTATCTCAGCTCTCTCTCTCGTGAAACCTACCACAAAAGGTGAATGGTAAGTCATTAGAAGCATCTGAATGGATGGCTATATACTGTGCCTTCACCTATCTGATGCTTCAGTTTCAGAATGGAGACTATGGAGCAGATGTGTGGAGCAGAGCTCTTCTCTAGGCAAAGGGACTGACTACCTCAAAACTCAGTCTCCGTGGGTGATGGACTGATTACTTCGTTTTAACATCACCGCTTCTTCGCCTTGTCTGTATTCGACTGAAGAAGCCTACTGTGTAGGCGAAACAATTCGAAGTAAATATATCTAACTGTTGCACACGTATCTTACTTATCAACTTCTCGGTACTGCTATACCCATGTTACTCCACTGCTTACAAGTCCAATCCAAACCCGACCCATCTATACCGTAGCTGTATTACTACAACCACCATCCTCTCACAGCTTGCCACTTGACTCTTACCACTCTAAATACTAGCTTCTAAGTTGTCTCTGTATTAGGACTGACGAAACTACTTGTGGCGAAAGGTGTCCTCAATAATTGTCTTGAAATGTGCATACACGACATTATCTACATGCATGGGCCAGTAGGCACTGCTGCATTGTTCCTTCGTTATTATGTTCCTTCATTTGTGTCGCACATGTTTCTTATTTGTTAACTTTTCATTATTATCTTCCATCAATAATATGTAGATTCAACAAAAATTAATTAACTTTATTTTACACATAGCCAGAATTTCTTCAACATCCCTTAAACATGTTGTTGTACTTGGAATCAGTGTATGGAACTTCTATGTTCCATGGAACTCTTATATAGATATTGGCTACCATAGAGCTTAGGGGGCTGCCCATTACCATGCCAAAGCATTTGTGTGAAAGAGACGAAATTCAAGCATCTCTTAATCGAATTACTGATTTTTTTTCAAGACACCGGGTGGTCGGTGTCGATGGTGGCTGCAGTCGAGACAAATATTACGTTGAAGGAAAGCATAAGCGTATTACTATTGTTTGTACTGAGGATATTTCATGGGAGTGGAGATGATGGTGATCGGTCTCACAGATACTTTGAAAACAACATTATTACTATTATCGTCATCACCACCGCAGAGACGGGAGGTGGAATGGTGGTACTCAACACTCACACTTACCAATCCTTGTCTGAGCCACTACTTAAGGGAACCATCAAAGAGCTCCTGCAGGAAGCACGCCAGAGTCAAAGAAAATCAGAATTGGAAAAGAAGCAGTTCAGGAAGAAGGTACTTCTTCCTGAACTGCTAAACTCAATGGGTTTATATGGTTTACTCAAGACCCACACTCCAAAAATTCATCACCATCCTATTTCCTCCTCCATCCTTCTTTTTATCTGCTCCATGTTATATTCATCCGTAGTGATAGGTTGGAATTAATTAATGCCCTGCTCAGAAAGGGCTACCTTCATTGTGGCCTACAGCCACTATCAAATTAGCTTAAGTTAAGAGACTGAGGGTCCTTGTGGTTGTAATAGGTCGTATTCTCAATCCGGCGATACCTCTTTCCGTCCCTACTTCAACAAAGTACTGGTGGGCAGGACAGCAAACCGCTCAACCAGGAAATGTTAATCACCACTCTCAAGACAACACTCACAAAATTGTCAAGAGTTCCTCAAAAGTTTTTGAAATCACAAGATACACTTGTGATGTGTGACTGTATTTCAGAGGTCCCAGTTCGCCTAGTCTGGCTTCCACCATGGAGGGCCATCTGGCTTCCACCATGGAGGGCCATCTGGCTTCCACCATGGAGGGCCATCTGGCTTCCACCATGGAGGGCCATCTGGCTTCCACCATGGAGGGCCATCTAGCTTCCACCATGGAGGGCCATCTGGAGAGAAGAATGCCATCGTTGCCAGCAGAAAAGGAAAATGACTCTGTAATACAAATACGTGAGAACAAATCTATCATAATCCAGATACCAGGAACTAAAAAAACAAACAGAGATCAATGCTAAAGAAGGCATCGTTCTGAACATTATGAGAGTGAACGATCGTTTAGGATGCTACAAAAAAAAATTGCAAAGACTAAAATAACAAACCTCGTTAGACCGCCACAGAGCAGTTCAAATCCTTCATAGAATGATTAGCAAGACGAAATATTCGATTTATGACATTTGATCGAAAAAACTACGTTTTGTCCACCAAAGATTTTTTTATTTCTCACAGTGAGAATTGATAAAGTCGCAAATGGGCGAAACGCATATTGTGTGCTATTAACGTAACTGTCGGAGTATTCTAACACTGATATTAAAGCTACTCAAAGGAAGACATCAGAGTCGGACAGCTCACAGCTTAGGTCAGTATTTAGGGAACGGGTCAGTACCCAAAGGAGAGCAGTAACCTCTCTACAAATTCAACCACAAGATCACAGTTAATAATTTTATTTACTTTGTTTACATTGATTTCGTGTGTTCTTACCTTCTTCTGCCTTCCTAATTTTTTAACATATTTCCACTTACGCATGGTACCTATAACGTTGTTAAGTGTAGTGGTGTAAGTTTCATTATAAATGTGTATGTAGTATGAAGTAAAGTAGTGTAGGGGGAGGTAGAGAGTAGGTGGTCTGTGGCCCGTGGCCTGGTGGTAAAAGCTCTCGCTTCACACGGTGAGGGGCCAGGTTCGATTCCCGGCGACAGTTGAAACATTGGGCTTGTTTCCTTACACCGGTTGTCTATGTTCACCCATCAATAAAAAATGAGTACTTGGGTGTTGGTCGCATCCCGGGACAAAATTAACCTAATCTGCCAGAAATGTTCTGCATAACAAGCGGCTTTCTATATAGTAGTATGTTATTGATGTCAGCTAGGACTGTATACCTTGTATATGTACTTGTAGAATTAAAGACATTATTATTATTATTATTATTATTATAAGGAGGGGTGAGTTAGACAAGTACTGTAAGGTATGATTCTGGGCTTTGCAGTCGAGGGGGTGAAGATGAGGTGTGTGATGAGTGTGGGGTGAAGATGAGGTGTGTGATGAATGTGGGGTGAAGATGAGGTGTGTGATGAGTGTGGGGTGGAGGTGGGATAAGGGTGTACCTGATGAGGTGTGTGCCAAGGAAGGTGGGGGTACGGAGGTAATGAGGAGATATTATGTAGGGATTAGTAACAGCAGGAGTTAATTAATTGTGGTAAAATTACTGTTTTTTATTATTTCTGTTATTACTTTCTGGTTAGAATTTCTTTAACCTGACGGTTAATTAACTCTCAGAAATGAGACAACACAGGCCATTTTCTCTTACTACACAGTCGGTGAAATCAAGGTCCGAATGAGATGATCCCGTAGCTGCTTGCTTAGCATGTGCCTGTAAGACTTGCTTAGCATGTGCCTGTAAGACTTGCTTAGCATGTGCCTGTAAGGCTTGCTTAGCATGTGCCTGTAAGGCTTGCTTAGCATGTGCCTGTAAGGCTTGCTTAGCATGTGCCTGTAAGGCTTGCTTAGCATGTGCCTGTAAGACTTGCTTAGCATGTGCCTGTAAGACTTGCTTAGCATGTGCCTGTAAGACTTGCTTAGCATATGCCTGTAAGACTTGCTTAGCATGTGCCTGTAAGGCTTGCTTAGCATGTGCCTGTAAGGCTTGCTTAGCATGTGCCTGTAAGACTTGCTTAGCATGTGCCTGTAAGACTTGCTTAGCATGTGCCTGTAAGACTTGCTTAGCATGTGCCTGTAAGACTTGCTTAGCATGTGCCTGTAAGACTTGCTTAGCATGAGCCTGTAAGGCTTGCTTAGCATGAGCCTGTAAGACTTGCTTAGCATGTGCCTGTAAGACTTGCGTAGCATGTGCCTGTAAGACTTGCTTAGCATGTGCCTGTAAGACTTGCTTAGCATGTGCCTGTAAGGCTTGCTTAGCATGAGCCTGTAAGACTTGCTTAGCATGTGCCTGTAAGACTTGCTTAGCATGTGCCTGTAAGACTTGCTTAGCATGAGCCTGTAAGACTTGCTTAGCATGAGCCTGTAAGACTTGCTTAGCATGTGCCTGTAAGACTTGCTTAGCACGTGCCTGTAAGACTTGCTTAGCACGTGCCTGTAAGGCTTGCTTAGCATGAGCCTGTAAGACTTGCTTAGCATGAGCCTGTAAGACTTGCTTAGCATGTGCCTGTAAGACTTGCTTAGCATGAGCCTGTAAGACTTGCTTAGCATGTGCCTGTAAGACTTGCTTAGCATGTGCCTGTAAGGCTTGCTTAGCATGTGCCAGAAGGCCAGCCGCAGTGCTTATCTATTCACCATTTCTAGTGTGTGTGTGTGTGTACTCACCTAGTTGTGGTTGCAGGCGTCGAGTAACAGCTCCAGGCCCCGCCTCTTCACTGGACGCTACTAGATCACTCTTCCTGATCCATGAGCTTGATCATACCTTTTCTTAAAGCTATGCATGAATCCTCCTCCACTACATAACTTCTCAGACTTTTCCACTTCTTGACAACTCTGTGTCTGAAGAAATACTTCCTAATATCCCTGTTAATCATCTAAGTCTTCATCTTCCAGTTGTGACCCCTAGTTGCTGTGTCCCATCTCTGGAACACCATGTCTCTGTCCACCTTGTCAATTCCTCAGTATTTTATATGTCGTTATCATATCTCTCCTGTCCTCCAGTGTCGTCAAGTCGATTTTCCTTAACCTCTCCTTGTAGGATATGCCCTTTAGCTCCGAGACTAGTCATGTTGCAAACCTTTGCACTTATTCTAATTTCCTTACGTGCTTGGCTAGGTGAGGGTTCCAAACTGGTGTTACATACTGCAATATAGGCCTGACATTCACGGTGTACAGGGTCCTGAGATGTCTGAATGACATTCCTATTTTTGCTAGGCGCCCATATGCTGCAGCAGTTATTTGGTTGATGCGTGCTTCAGGAGATGTGCTCGGTGTTATACTCACCCCAAGATCATTTTCCTTGAGTGTGTGTGTGTGTGTGTGTGTACGTACTCGCCTATATGTTCTCGCCTAAATGTGGCTGTAGGGAATGAATCACAGCTCCTGGTCCCACCTCTTCGTTGGTCGTGTCAGGAATGGAACCCAGGACGAGGTTAATAGCATTAGTTCCTTTATGAACAAATAATTTAGAAAAAAATGTATAAATTCAATTGATAAGCAAAGAGGATATACTAAATATTAGAGGAAAAATGAAATTTTATAATAATAATAATAATAATAATAATAATAATAATAATAATAATAATAATGATAATAATAATAATAATAATAATAATAATAATAATAATAATAATAATAATAATAATACATATGAAGTTAAATAATAAAAAAAATATGAAGTTAAATAATAAAAAATATGAAGTTAAATAACCTGAATGAATCAAAATTGAAAAATAAAAATAATAAATTATTATGACCATTGCTAAGAACGGATGACTTTCTGGTACCTTGGAACCCAGGTCAATATAACGTAGGATACTTATGAAGACTTTAATGTAGAGTTGACCAGGATGACCTTATTGTAGATATCATACAATCGGAGAGGAGTCCTGGTCAATAAAGATGCTCATACGATTTTCCTAGGGCCAACTAGGTGAGATGGAGGCTAATAGGGTCGGCCAGAACGTCAAGCATAATATTATGAAGGAACTCTGGTCAATAAACACACACACACAGAAAGCCTTATGATGCAGATAGCCACTCGTGGTCTGAACGCAAACTGGAGTCATCCGATTCCAGTCTTACGGTTATGGCATAGAGACACATGAGTAGCCACATTAAACCTAAGCCAATGCAGGTAACTTAATACAAGGAACAATCCCGAGGACTACATACAGGGAGGAAAGTCGGGAGTACAGTGACTCTACTGGCTTACCCTGGCTAGTAGTTTCTCCCCCCCAGGATGGTAGGGGGTGCTGACGGTGAAAGCCCATAGTAGTTTGACAAGGGGGATAACTATTTGTTTACCAATAAAATTTACACAAGCTGAGCTTATTCCTCACGGGTCGCTAATAGGTTCACTCTCCGCTAGCTTCGAAAGCCTTATCGTAACTATTCTCAAAGCATTGTATGAATTCTAACTCTTCCACTTCACGCTGATGAAATAATTCCTAATATCCCAATAATTAATCTGAGTTTTCAATTTCAGCCTTAAGGTTTGTCCTCCTGTTTCCGTTTATCATGTCAAATAATCTGTCCCTATTCACCCTCCTGTCCTCCAGTGTCTTTTCCTCGTTATTTTGTCACAGAACTCTAGCAGATGTGTGAGACAGGATTTACCATCTCAAAAACCGTGCTGGTTGTTAGGAATCCACTCATTTCCTGGTGCTCCATGGCTCTTCTGATAACATTCCCCAAGACCTTACTAAGCTAGTTAGTGTCACTGACCTGTAATTCAGTGCCACCTGCTTGTCTGTTTTTGTTAATATTGGGGCTGCATTCGCTGTATTTTAGACTTCTGGAAACTGCCCTGTTTCAGTCGATTTGTTGAAGAACGCCGCTAGTGGTCCACACAAGTTCTCTGTTTTCTCTAGCAGAATCCATGGAGAGATTTTGTCTGGTCCTACTGCCTTCGATGTGTCTAGTTCACTCAATACTCTCTTTTCTTCACCTCTTGTCTGAATTGTATCAAGTACACGTTCGTAATAGCGTGCTTTCTCTCTCTCTCTCTCTCTCTCTCTCTCTCTCTCTCTCTCTCTCTCTCTCTCTCTCTCTCTGCCAACTTTCCTGATTCCACTGATAATATCTTCCTAAATCTTTTGTTCAGCTGCTTATAGACTTCTTCGTCATTTCTAATGAGTTCCTCTCCCTTCTTCTTTCTTCTCCTTTTCTTCGCAGTTGTCATCCTTCTGATGTGGCTGTACATCAATTTTGGCTCAGATTCCGCTTTTAACGGTATATCATTCTCAAATTGCCGTTCAGCCTCTCTTCTTAACCACACATATTCATTTCTGCCTCTTTTGCCTGCATCCGTAATCCCTGGCGTTCTTTACTTATTTCTCTTCCATGTTATTCCATTTTTAGTTTTTGCCTCCCTGCACCACAGGGTGAGCCATGGACTCACTCTGTTCTTGGTTGTGCTTCTGAGAATAAATTTCTACTCTGCCTCCCAGCACTTTCCAGCTGCCTACTCCATTTCATTTGTTGTTTCCTTCTAGCTACCCTACCCTTGGCACTCTGTTCAGGACTTGTGTGTGTGTACTCACCTATTTGTCGTTGTAGGGGTCGAGTAGCAGCTTCCGGCTACGCCTCTTTGCTAGTGGTCACTACGTCCACTCTCTCCATTCTCCAGGGGCTTTATCGTATCTCTTCTTAAAGCTATGTATGGATCCTGCCTCCTCTACATCACTCTCCAGATTGTTCCACTTTCTGACAACTCTGTTATTTTTTTTATTAAAACATCGGCCGATTCCCACAGAGGCAGGGTGGCCCGAAAAAGAAAAACTTTCATCATCATTCACTCCATCACTGTCTTGTCATAATGGTGCTTTACACTACAGTTATAAAACTGCAACATTAAAACCCCTCCTTCAGAGTGCAGACACTGTACTTCCCATCTCCAGGACTCAAGTCCGGCCTGCCGGTTTCCCTGAATCCCTTCATAAATGTTACTTTGCTCACACTCCAACAGCACGTCAAGTATTAAAAACCATTTGTCTCCATTCATTCCTATCAAATATGCTCACATATGATTGCTGGAAGTCCAAGCCCCTCGCACACAAAACCTCCTTTACCCCCTTTCTCCAACTTTTCGTAGGCCGATCCCTACCCCGCCTTCCCTCCACTACAGATTTATACACTCTCGAAGTCATTCTGTCTCGTTCCATTCTCTCTACATGTCCGAACCACCTCAACAACCCCTCCTCAGCTCTCTGGCTAATAGTTTTGGTAATCCCGCACCTCCTCCTAATTTCCAAACTCCGAATTCTCTGCATTATATTCACACCACACATTGACCTCAGACATGACATCTCCACTGCCTCCAGCCTTCTCCTCGTTGCAACATTCATCACCCATGCTTCACACCCATATAAGAGTGTTGGTATAACTATACTCTCATACATTCCCCTCTTTACTTCCATGGACAAAGTTCTTTGTCTCCACAGACTCCGAAGTGCTCCACTCACCCTTTTCCCCTTATCAATTCTATGATTCTCCTCATCCTTCATAGACCCATCTGCTGATATGTCCACTCCCAAATATCTGAATACATTCACCTCCTCCATACTCTTTCCCTCCAATCTGATATCCAATCTTTCGTCACCTAATCTTTTTGTTATCCTCATCACGTTACTCTTTCCTATATTCACTTTCAATTTTCTTCTTTTACACACCCTACCAAATTCATCCACCAACCTCTGCAACTTCTCTTCAGAATCTCCCAAAAGCACAGTGTCATCAGCAAAAAGCAACTGTGACAACTCCCACTTTGTATTTGATTCTTTATCTTTTAACCCCACACCTCTTGCCAAGACCCTCGCATTCACTTCTCTTACAACCCTATCTATAAATATATTGAACAACCACGGTGACATCACACATCCTTGGCTAAGGCCCACTTTTACTGGGAAATAGTCCCCCTCCCTCCTACACACTCTAACCTGAGCCTCACTATCCTCATAAAAACTCTTCACTGCTTTCAGTAACCTACCTCCTATTCCATACACCTGCAACATCTGCCACATTGCCCCCTATCCACCCTATCATACGCCTTTTCCAAATCCATTAATGCCACAAAAACCTCTTTACAATTATCCAAATACTGTTCACCTATATGTTTCACTGTAAACACTTGGTCTACACACCCCCTACCTTTCCTAAATCCATGTTGTTCATCTGCTATCCTGCTCTCTGTCTTACTCTTAATTCTTTCAATAATAACTCTACCATACACTTTACCAGGTACACTCAACAGACGTATTCCCCTATAATTTTTGCAATCTCTTTTGTCCCCTTTGCCTTTATACAAAGGAACAATACACGCTCTCTGCCAATCCCTAGGTACCTCACCCTCTTCCATAAATTTATTAAATAATAGCACCAACCACTCCAAAACTATATCCCCACCTGATTTTAACATTTCTATCTTTATCCCATCAATCCCAGCTGCCTTACCCTCTTTCATTTTACCCACTGCCTCACGAACTTCCCCCACACTCACAACTGTCTCTTCCACACTCCTACAAGATGTTATTCCTCCTTGCCCTATACACGAAATCACAGCTTCCCTGTCTTCATCAACATTTACCAAACCCTCAAAATATTCCCTCCATCTTTCCGATACCTCTAACTCTCTATTTAATAACTCTCCTCTCTTATTTTTAACTGTCAAATTCATTTGTTCCCTAGGCTTCCTCAACCCACTTTCTCATTTGCTCTCTTTTTACATTGCTTCACCACTCTCTTAACCTCTCTTTTTCTCTCCATATACTCTTCCCTCCTTGCATCACATCTACTTTGTAAAAACCTCTCATATGCTAACTTTTTCTCCCTTACTACTCTCTTTACATCATCATTCCACCAATCGCTCTTCTTCCCTCCCGCACCCACTTTCCTGTAACCACAAACTTCTGCTGAACACTCTAACACTACATTTTTAAATCTACCCCATACATCTTCGACCCCATTGCCTACACTCTCACTAGCCCGTCTATCCTCCAATAGTTGTTTATATCTTACCCTAACTGCCTCCTCTTTTAGTTTATAAACCTTAACCTCTCTCCTACTTACTGCTTCTATTTTCCTTGTATCCCATCTACCTTTTACTCCCACTGTAGCTATAACTAAAAAGTGATCTGATATATCTGTGGCCCCTCTATAAACATGTACATCCTGAAGTCTACTCAACAGTCTTTTATCTACCAATACGTAGTCCAACAAACTACTGTCATTACGCCCTACAACATATCTTGTATACTTATTTATCCTCTTTTTCTTAAAATATGTATTACCTATAACTAAACCCCTTTCTATACAAAGTTCAATCAAAGGGCTCCCATTATCATTTACACCTGGCACCCCAAACTTACCTACCACACCCTCTCTACATGTTTCTCCTACTTTAGCATTTAGGTCCCCTACTACAATTACTCTCTCATTTGGTTCAAAAGTTCCTATACATTCGCTTAACATCTCCCAAAATCTCTCTCTCTCTCCTCTACACTCCTCTCTTCTCCAAGTGCATACACGCTTATTATGACCCACTTTTCGCATGCGACCCTTATTTTAATCCACATAATCTTTGAATTTACACATTTATATTCCCTATTCTCCTTCCATAACTGATCCTTCAACATTATTGCTACCCCTTCCTTAGCTTTAACTCTCTCAGATACTCCTGACTTAATCCCATTTATTTTTCCCCACTGAAACTCGCCTACCCCCTTCAGCTTTGTTTCGATTAGGGCCAGGGCATCCAACTTCTTTTCATTCATAACATTATCCATAACATCATCCGCACTACATCCACGCACATTCAAACATCCCAGTTTTATAAAGTTTTTCTTCTTCTCTTTTTTAGTAAATGTGTACAGGAGAAGGGGTTACTAGCCCATTGCTCCCGGCATTTTAGTCGCCTCATAAGACACGCATGGCTTACGGAGGAAAGATTCTTTTCCACTTCCTCATGGACAATAGAGAAAATAAAAAGAACAAGAGCTATTAAGAAAAAGAAGAAAAACCTATATGTGTGCATGTATTTATATGCATGTGTATGCCTGTGTAGTGTGACCTAAAGTGTAAGTAGAAGTAGCTAGATATACCTGTTATCCACCGTGTTTATGAGAGAAAAAAGACACCAGCAATCCTACCATCATGTAAAACAGTTTCAGGTTTCTGTTTCACAGTCACCTGGCAGGACGGTAGTACCTCCCTGGGTGGTTGCTGTCTACCAACCTACTACCTACAGACAACTCTGTTATTGAAGAAATACTTTTTAACATATCTGTGAATCATCTGAGTTTTCAACTTCCAGTTGTGACCCCTTGTTGCTTTGTCCCATCTCTGAAACATTCTGTCACTATCCACCTTGTCAATTCTTCTCAGTATTTTATATGTTGTTTTCATGTCCACCCTATCCCTTCTGTTCTCCAGTGTCGTCAGGTTGATTTCCCTTAACCTCTCCTCGTACGACATACGCCTTTGCTCTGGGACTACTCTTGTTGTAAATCTTTGCACTTTCTCTAATTTCCTAACATGTATGACCGGGTATGGGTTCCATACTGGTTCTGCATACTCCAGTATAGGCCTGACGTGGACAGTGTACAGTGTCTTGAATGATTCCTTAGTCCGGTGTCGAAATACTATTCTTAGGTTTGCCAGACACCCAAAAGATGCAGCAGGTATTTGGTTCATGTGCCTTTCAGAAGATGTGCTCGGCATGATACTCACCCCAAGAACCTTTTCCTTGAGTGAGGTTTGCAGCCTTAGGACCCCTAGTGTTTCGCTGGACCAGACTTACAGTCTCTCCAGATCCCTTTATAGTCTTACCGGATCCTCGTCCCTGCAAACAGGGACACCTCTTAAACAACCATACCACAGGCGGGGATAGAACCCGCGATCAGTCATAAAACTCCAGACCTACGCGCTAGCGTGGTGTGGTTTGTTTGCAATCGTGTCATTACGATTTCGTGAGACACCTCTTAATCTGTCCCATCCGTCAAGTCATTCACATATATACCGGCCCTAGCACTAACCATTATGGAACCCCGCTCGTCACATGCGCCCACTCTGACACCTCGTCACATGCGCCCACTCTGACACCTCGTCACATGCGCCCACTCTGACACCTCGTCACATGCGCCCACTCTGACACCTCGTCACATGCGCCCACTCTGACACCTCGTCACATGCGCCCACTCTGACACCTCGTCACATACCATCACTCGTTGTTTCCTTCCTGACAAGTATTCCCTGATCAATTGCAGTGCCTTTCCTGTTATTCCTGCCTACTCCTCTAGCTTTTGCACTAATGAAAAAATAGAACAAAAAACGTACAATACCGTGAGTGGAACAATACATAAATAACATAGGATAAAGAAGGTTATGACGACGTTTCGGTCCGACTTGGACCATTTACCAAGTCACACTAATAGACAAGACTGAGGAAGCCAGTTTATATAGGCGAGAGGGAAAAGAGACGGGAACAAGAGAGGGGGAAGAGGAAGTAGTGGTAGTGGTAGGAAGGTAGTGCATGTAGTAAAAGAAGAAATAGTGGTGGTGTAAGGTAGGGAGAGTAGTTTAGCTGCACAAGAGAGAAAAAAAAAGGGGGGAGTGAAGGGTGAAAGGAGGCAAAAGGAAAGGTAGTAGCAATAGTAGAGGAATGGGTGGGGGGGGGAGTTGGACTAAGTAGAAGCAGAAGTGGAGTCAGTCTAAGGACAAGAAAAATCACGTGTTCTGAACACTCGTGACTGACTGTCACGTGTGTTCTGAACACTCGTGACTGTCACGTGTGTTCTGAACACTCGTGAGTTAACCTCATCCTGTCTTCTCTTTCTTTCCTACATTTCCATTTTTTTCTTTGTTTTCCTTTCTTCGGCTTATTGTGTTCTGTTAGTCAGTTCCGCCGTCCCTCCTGGGCTTGGTCTTACCCTTTACGGGTCTTTAGCTCTTCTGCAGTGCTCCTTGCAGCCCTTAGCTCTGCTGCAGTGCTCCTTGCAGCCCTTAGCTCTGCTGCAGTGCTCCTTGCAGCCCTTAGCTCTGCTGCAGTGCTCCTTGCAGCCCTTAGCTCTGCTGCAGTACTCCTTGCAGCCCTTAGCTCTGCTGCAGTGCTCCTTGCAGCCCTTAGCTCTGCTGCAGTGCTTCTTGCAGCCCTTAGCTCTGCTGCAGTGCTCCTTGCAGCCCTTAGCTCTGCTGCAGTGCTCCTTGCAGCCCTTAGCTCTGCTGCAGTGCTCCTTGCAGGCTCTTAGCTCTGCTGCAGTGCTCCTTGCAGCCCTTAGCTCTGCTGCAGTGCTCCTTGCAGCCCTTAGCTCTGCTGCAGTGCTCCTTGTAGCCCTTAGCTCTGCTGCAGTGATCCTTGCAGCCCTTAGCTCTGCTGCAGTACTCCTTGCAGCCCTTAGCTCTGCTGCAGTGCTCCTTGCAGGCTCTTAGCTCTGCTGCAGTGCTCCTTGCAGCCCTTAGCTCTGCTACAGTGCTCCTTTTCTTGTCCTGAGACTGACCCCACGTCTATTTAGGCCTCTCCCTCCCCATTCCTACATTATTCCTACCACCTTTTCTTTTGCCTTCCTTCATCCTTCACTTCCCCTTATTTCTCTATTTTGCCAATAAGCTACTCTTCCCCACTATTCCCTCTACTTCTACCTCCACTACCTACCTACCATTACCACTACTTTCTCTTCTCCCTCTCTTCTTTCCGTCTCTTTTCCCGATCGCCTCTATATCTTTCCTGTTAGTGTGACTTTGTTATTATAATTATATTAAAAAAATGAAGCGCTAAACCTACAGTTTGTGACTTTGTAAATGGTCCAAGACGGACCGAAACGTCGTCGTAAGCTCCTCCTCTCTCTTATATGTGAATTATTTGTGTATTTTGCACTAATATCTTGTGTGAAACTGTATCGAAAGTCTCCTTACAGTCTACCCACCCCTCCTAATCCTGTCAAACTTCTGTCACCTTGTCGTAAAACTCCAGTAGGTTTGTGATGCAGGATTTCCTCTCCCTCAAACCGTGCTGGTTATCGCGTTTAAGCTCATTTCTTTCTAGGTGTTCCACCACTCTTCTCCTGATAATCTTCTCCATGACTTTTTCTATTATACACTGGTTTGTAGTTTAATGCTGCGTGTCTGTCTCCATTTTAAAAATTGGGACTACATTTGCTGTCTTCCATACCTCAGGTAGTCGCCTTGTTTCGATAGATGTGTTGAAGATTGTTGTTAGTGGCATCCACAATGCCTCTATTCCCTCTCTCAGGACCCACGGAGACATGTCCGGTTACACAGCCTTTAAGGTATCTAGTTCACCTAGCAGTCTCGTCACCTCCTCCTCGGTTGTGTGTAGTGTGTCCAGCCCTTGTTGGTCTACCTTTCCATCCCAGTTTGCTCGAAGCCTTTCTGTCTCCACGGAAAATACTTCCCTAAATCTTGTGTTGAGCTCTTCACATACTTGGTCGTTTCTTGTGATCTCTCCTCCTTCCTTCATCAGCCTGATTACCTGGTCCTTGACTGTTGTGTTCCTCCTGATGTGACTGTACACCGTGGGTCAGATTTGGCCTTCTTGTTTTGTGTGTGCTTGTGTATGTGTGTGGGTGTGTGTGTGTGTGTGCGCGTGTGTTGTGGTTGCAGGCGTCGAGTCACAGCTCCTGGCCCCGCCTCTTCACTGGTCGCTACTAGGTCACTCTTCCTGCTCCATGAGCTTTATCATACCTCTTCTTAAAGCTATGTATGGATCCTGCCTCCACCACATCACTTCCCAGACTATTCCATTTCCTGACAACTCTGTGACTGAAGAAATACTTCCTAACATCCCTGTGATTCATCTGAGTCTTCAACTTACAACTGTGTCCCATTGTTGATATGTCCCATTCCCTGGAACATCCTGTCTCTGTCCAACTTGTCGATTCCTTTCAGTATTTTATGTCGTTATCATATTTCCCTTATCTCTCCTGTCCTCCAGTGTCGTCAGGTCAATTGCCCTTAACCTCTAATCATAGAACATGCCCCTTGCAAACCTTTGCACTTTCTCTAGTTTCCTTACGTGCTGTTTATATGTATGTGTACGTGTATACATGCGTGAGCATTAGTTTTGGGTTTGAGTGCATGCATGAACGTGTGTGTGATTTATGCTTGCTTATTTACGCTCAGAACGTTTGCACGGTCTGCGTGTACGTGTGGTTCTCTGACTTGAATTTCACCTAATGTTGACCCAACCGCCTACACACTAATTCCTTCTATGTTTATTCTTCTTCCTAGAATACCTACTTTCTAGATTCCTAGATACCTAGTGTGTGTGAGAGAGAGTGAGAGTGTACCAGGAAAATAACTCTCCTTGCTTATTCCTCCTTACCCATTCTACCTGTCACTGATACTAAGTCTACTCTCTGCTTCTACAAGTGTCTGAACAAACGCTTGTGGGTATGTGTATGTACATAGGTACTTAAATGTGCATGTTCGTTTATGTGTGTACTAGTGGAGCCTCACAATAGCTTGCCGTCATGCCCCTGCCTTAAACTCACCTACACCTTAGTGAATGCTATTAAGTGCTAGTAAATGCTATTTTCTCTAATTCTGAGTGAGTGGCTCTTAGTTTGCAGCATGCAGAGACTGGTGCTACTAACCCCATGCAACCCTAACTAGGTGAATATTACGTGCGTCTGGCAGAGAAGTGGTGGTCTCGTTGCTGCTCGCTTTTGCTCCTTGCTGACAGAGTGTCGTTTGTATGTGTGTGTATGTACTCACCTATTTGTACTCATCTGTTTGTGGTTGTAGGGGTCGAGTCATAGCTCCTGGCCCCGCCTCTTCACTGATCGCTACTAGGTCCTCTCTCTGCTCCATGAGCTTTATCAAACTTAATTTTAAAACCGTACTATGTATGATTCCTGCCACCACTACATCACTTTCCAGACTATTACATTAGAAACTACTCTATGACTGAAGAAATACTTCCTAACATCCTTTTAACTCATCTCTGGAACATCATGTTTTTGTCCACCTTGTCAATTCCTCGTAGTATTTTATATCGTTATCATGTCTCCCATAACCCTCTTGTCTTCCAGTGTCGTCAGGCCGATTTCCCTTAACCTTTCTTTGTAGAACATTCCCCTTAGCTATGGGACTAGTCTTGTTGCAAACCTCTACACTTTCTCTAATTTCTTGACATGCTTGACCAGGTGTGGGTTCCAAACTGGTGCTGCATACTCCGATATTTGCCTGACGTACACGGTGTACAGAGTCTTGAACGATTCCTTACTGAGGTGTCGGAATGCTGCAGTATTGTCTAGTTAATGTGCACCTCATGTGTGTGAGTGTATGTGCATGTGTATGTGTGTATGTGCATGTGTATATGTGTGTGTATGTGGGGGGGGGATTGATGTGAAAGAGGGTCATCTAAAAATATTAATGAAAAATATGGAAAATAAATCTCAATAACTGACAGATTTAGTTAGTTGCTTGAAATTTATATTGCATCAACCATTCATAAATAATTTGAAAAATGTATTCATATTCATGTTGACAACAAAATATATTTTTTAGGAAATCCTTTATCAAAAACATTTCGCCCACAAACTGCACTTTACCAGACCACAAAACAGTTCTTTTTATCTTGATAAAATCCACTGTGTGGTTTAACTTGATGAAGTTCATTGTTTGGGTGACTTAATAAGGTCACTGGACAGGAAAAAAAAAACGTCCTTAAATAATAATGTCTATATAACTTCTGTATGATTATTTATCTTGTTTATATTACTTATTAGTGTCTGAATAAAAAAAACGTTTTACGATTAATCTAATTTTGTCTTATTCTCTTCCTTATCCTCTGTCCCCCCATCCTATCTTTTTTCCCCACTCCTCCATGCCTCCTTTCCATCCTATTTCTCCACTTTCTTCTTATCTTCTTTCCTTCTATTATCTTCTTTAATTCCCCATTCCTTTCCTTTCTCTGCTTTCTTCCCACACGCAATCAAATTCTCTTTGCTTCCTTTCACTTCTAACTTCCTCTTCTTCACTCATTCTTTTCCTCACTCCCTCCCTAACTCTGTTTTTTCTTCTTTCCTTGTTTCCTCCTTGCCTCTATTTGTTTCTTCCTCCGTTTCTTTATCCGAATGTTGTCTACTCTACTTTATTCTCATCCTGTTGCTAATATTTGTTCTCTCATGACTCAAAATCTATTACTAACTCTCTACCCGGTTCTATACTATCCTTCTCACTCCCTATCCCACTAACTTCTGGTTCTCTATCCTTCTAACTCAATTACTGACTCCTTTCATCCTCATTCGTTTTAACTACCTAACTTTCTCTCGTCTATCTTTCTAATCTCTACCTGGCTGGTGTCTATCCTCCTAACGTTCTTCCTGGCTCTTGTCTTTCCCTCCATTTTGGCTCTCGTCTGTCCTTCAAACTTCTCCAATTCTTCTTCCAATCTCTTATTTCCCATCCAATCTCTCGTGAAACCCCTTCTTTCTTCTCCATTTCAAATTCCTCTTTAAATCCGCCTTTTTCCCTCAACTTCTTCCTTCTCCAACGTTCCTATTCCTCCTCCAACCCACTTATTCCCATCCGCAGGTGTCACGAGGAGGAGGTAGCGTGGAGGCGGAGTGCTTACTGAAGCTTGGGACCCACGAGCTAAGATCGAGTTGGACGCTGCGAGTTCGTCCTCGACCCTCTTCCTACCTCTCCAATTACTTCTCTACCGCAGGTTACAACTCCCCACTCTCTCTCTCTCTATCTCTCTCTCTAGTTAGTCTATTTTTACCATCTCTATTTTAATTTTTGAATCTTATTCAAAATATAATGTCTCACTTTTCTGGTCATAATTTGAGTAACCATTTTGATTTAGCTCCACCAGTATTACAAGTGTGGAATGACCTGAAGACTGTGGTGTGCAGAACACCATCATCACTCAGGAACTTGGTTTAAATGAGTGGTCTCTATGGGTCAGCTTGTGTTCAGTAATGTATCCCTAACAAACAATACATATACCACATACACATTCACTCCAAACACACATTTAACACACACTCACACCACACACTCAAACCTAAGAAACACACTCCACACTAACAACACACTCCTATTAAAAAACACTCACTAAAAAACTCTCCTAATAAAATATATATATATATATATATATATATATATATATATATATATATATATATATATATATATATATATATATATATATATATATATATATATATATACATGTATGTATACATATTATATATACATGTATGTATACATATTATATATATATATATATATATATATTATATATATATATATATATATATATATATATATATATATATATATATATATATATATATATATATATATATATATCACTTACAGACAGACACGCTAGTAAACACACACACACACATAAATACACATTCACAGAAACACACACAGACACACACTCACGGACAAACACACATACTCACAGATACACATACTCACCTCGTGACAGCCACCACACGGAGTCACCTGGTAAAAACACGTAAGTGCAGATAAAGCTAGAGAGGAAGAATAAACCTACATAAAGAGAATATATCGTGAAGAGTCAGGCTGTGTGTGTGTTGAACTAAAACAGTGGATAGCTTTAAACCAGGATGGACAAATATATTATTTGCAAAAGGTGCCAGTGGACCTACTGCCCTTCTCTTTCATTATTTTGTAACTTGGTTAGTTTTCAAAGCAGATTGAATAATATTCTCTGCAAATCAAATTGCAAGTAGCCACCACTTTCTCTGTTAAGAATAATTACATCACTAGAAAGGGACACCACCAACAAGTTAGAACCTCTGTAGGGCTATACACAATCACTTGCAACGACTCAGACAATATGTACGTAGGAGCAACAGCAAGATATCTCCGCCCAAGAATTTCTGAACATCTACATGCCACAGAATACAAGGTTTATACAACACTTACGCACGAATCAATGCCAAAGAAGAAGGCATTCAGAGCCGCAGGATCCTAGAATTATCACTTATCAGCATATCCTGTATCAGTCAAATTAGCGGCTTCCGCAACGTAGTGGAGTGCATTGTTAGTAATCTTCTAAACCAGTTTCCCGCAAAGCAACATTACATAGGCAGACACATATGAAGGATGACTGCAGTAAGCCAATAGCTTACTTCTTTAATTATATACAAGTGTACGTTAAATTTGTTTTGAAAGATGCGAAAGGGTGTAACTTCACTATAGTCTAACATGACTCTTCAACTCACTACGCTCTCAATATATAGGCTCATCCTCTCCATTTTTTTTCTGTTTGTGACTTCATAAAGCTGACTGTGTGGACGTAACGTCATAAATAAAGGCTCGAATTATATATACTGCATTGCGTCTCTTTCGATCGTGTTGGTATTTTATGGCATTTCTCTCCACAAAGTCACTATACATAGTCATCTACAAGTCACAACACAGACAACTGATGCACACGATACAGGGCCAACTCCCACACACTTCACACAGTCATCTCACCTTCGCCAGTCAGTCATCATGCAGGCCAAACACTCTCGCCTCACACTCACACACAAAAAAATTACCCACCACGTAATTTATAAACATAGTATTTATGAATTAAAATAAAAAATAAAGCCCTTATGTGTAAAGCTATCAATAAAAGTAAGTGTTTTCGGGTGCTGAATGACCCAAGAATAGTATCTCACGGCTCCAGCAGTCCTGGCGCATTGGAAAATTACACCCAAAAACATACATACCCATGAGTACCTAAGAAGCCCTGCAACTAAAGAGTAACTCCGAGTCATCACAAAAACTTTGAGATAACTCGGAAGTACTGTGATTTCTTAATAGCCCAAGAGCTGGAGTTTAACTCGTTCAGTCATTACCAAAAAATTGAGAAAGCAATGCGACGATATCCAGGAGCTTGAAGTCAACTATGCTAATTATGATTAAAATTTGAGAGATATCGTTCAAAGCATAATGCAGATATATCATATTTTACCAGAGATATGAAGTGTTAATACAGGATTCTAGCGCAACTTATCTATGCAACAATTTCAGTCACTAGATGCACCCAAAGAACCAGAGGAACATAGGGTTTATTTCTTTTCATGTGTTATTAGTCCCACTGTTGTGTACTAGAAATATATTAACAGATCTCGTACCACAACTCAAACGACCCTCAAGAGGAAACACTCAGTACCCTTAGGTAACGGAGACTACGAGGCGATCTCATTCTAACATTTAAGATAGTGTTACAAAATAGAGCATCTACTAAGTGAAGGTATCTCCAGGGAATACTAGGTCAACTTATTGATCCCCTTCTAGTATCTATCCTGTTTCTGGTTTTGTAATAGTTTGTCAAATAGTATTATTCTACTCCGGTTATCCCGTAAATTAGGTGGATAATCCGTAGCGCTTTTGGATTGCAACTGAATGAATACAAACCAATGAAATAAAAGGTGAGATCTTTAATAACAAAGGTATCTAGGTGGTAACAATTACAGTTGATGTAGTCTGAATAATTAAGGAGATAAGCTCCTACGCAACTCTTGGAGTATAACTTGATATACTTTATATATATATATATATATATATATATATATATATATATATATATATATATATATATATATATATATATATATATATATATATATATATATATATATATATATATTATATATATATATATATATATATTATATATATATATATATATTATATATATATATATATATATATATATATATATATATATATATATATATATATATTATATATATATATGTCGTGCCGATTAGGTAAAACTTGCTATTTTGGCTTAAATAGCAACGCTCACCTTGCCATATAAGACAAGTATGATAATTTCCTAAAATCATTCTAAACATAACGAAAAAATATATTTCATTGTGTTTGTTTATTATTAAATTAATGTTAACGTATCTAAAATATATTTAGTTGGGTTAGGCTAAATTAAATTGCCCTTGTTGTAATAAGGTTAGGTAGGTTTTCAAAGTTTCTCTTGGTACAAAATTATAAATTCTTACATTAACATAAATGAAAAATATATATCTTTAAACGTATAAGAGAAAATTTTAGAAAGGACTTAATTTTAGATGAGTTCTTGCTAATTGACCAGTTTTACCTAATCGGCACGACATGTATATATATATATATATATATATATATATATATATATATATATATATATATATATATATATATATATATATATATATAGTATACTCTGTGTATATAATCATATGGTGCTAAGGGCACATGTTATAAAATACTATACTACTCTCATGTACCGTCTGGTACGTTGCTATGATGAGATATAATCAAGTACAAGAGTAATGATGTGTATATGTGTGTATTTGTGTATGTGCTTTGATTGACTCGACACAGAATTGAAATGTGACTGACAAGTCCCTAAATAATCTATCTTTTGGACAATCGAGGTAAACAAACATCTTGCTTGAACAATTTGACGGAATCGACGAATAGTTCGAAGCAGGAGCAGCACAGCTGGCAAGGTCTACCAGCAAGTCAGGCAGATCAAGACAGCAGCGTCAGGCAAGGCATCAAATACACAGACAGCGTCAGGCAAGGCATCAAATACACAGCACAGCGTCAGGCAAGGCATCAAAGACACAGCACAGCGTCAGGCAAGGCATCAAAGACACAGCACAGCGTCAGGCAAGGCATCAAAGACACAGCACAGCGTCAGGCAAGGCATCAAATACACAGCACAGCGTCAGGCAAGGCATCAAAGACACAGCACAGCGTCAGGCAAGGCATCAAAGACACAGCACAGCGTCAGGCAAGGCATCAAAGACACAGCACAGCGTCAGGCAAGGCATCAAAGACAGCGTCAGGCAAGGCATCAAAGACACCAGACACGACCATAACTGTAGACCTTTAACGAATCCTTCACAAAAGGCATAAAATTCCCTTATTACTGAAACTGAGTTCAGCAATTCCAATTTCCTGACTACGACATTGAGTAGATGCCAGAACAAATGTAGGTCATGAGTTAAACTCGGGACCAGAGATATAGAGTGTCTTCACAACACAAACCTGAAGAGTTTTTAATACACTCAAACATGAAACATTTGATGTATTCAACATCCCCCAATGGTACAACATCCCCCAAATTAAAAGCAAAGGTGCCGTGAATACATTAAGAGATTACACAATAAGCGTCAGAGGTCCAAGACTGCTCAAATGCCCCAGCATGTATAAGGAGGATTACCAATAGACCTCTAGCTGTACTCAAGAGAGAGCTAGACAGACACCCTAAGTCAGTACCTACCCAACCGGCAGTGGTTCGTATGTTGGATTACGTGCGGACGGCAATAACAGCCTGGTTAATCAGGCTCTGATTCCACCGAGAGGCCTGATCATGGACCACGAAAAAGATGCAACACGAATGTATGTAAGGATTAAAGCATACCACAGGCTGTACCTAAGCATTGTTTTGCACGAAAAATTATAGCACAATGAAATAATCTATCGGATATTGTACTATGTGTAAAGACAATTTAATCATTCATGAAGCTCTTGGACAAGTACTTTGCACGGAAAGGATTCAACATGGTGCATTAGTGGGGTAGAGTTGTCAGAACTTTCAGGACCTTATACTCAGTATAAATCAGTCAAGATAACTGAATCAACCCAAATTGTTTTTTTTATGTTGGAAAACAAGATATGATTTTATAGTAACCAGTAAAGTGTAGGATATAATGAGGGAAAGACAGGAGTAAGGTGTTGCCAGGGGCACTCGCTGCTTCACTTGACACATCACTAAACCCACACTGAACCCATGCAAACCGTCATATACTTTCAATAGATGGGTCACTCTAAAGTCAACAGATTCTTGATGTCTGTTCAGCGACTGCGTCAGGATGATCGGTTGACGATGAGACAACTTAGTCAATGCTAAATGTAGTGGTAGAGATAAGTTGCGACAGTCATTGCACTACTAGTGGTAGCCAGTAGTAGAACCACTGGTACACAGTTCTGCGAATGGCAGCCCCCTCAAGAGAGATTCCTTGACGCTTGTGAGGGGCTCTTGATCTAGGGAATTGGGTCAGGGCTCCAGTTCCCAGGATTGAGCCTGAATACCTTCCTCTCACCCCTGCAGGCGCTGTATAATACCTATGGGTATTATAATTATAATAATAATGTGAATGGCAGGAAACAGAGACCTATTTGAAAACCACATGACGATCTATCAATACCGCTCGTTCGTGGGTACAATATTATAAAATACTGCTCATTCAGGCTAGTACACCAAACGGGGAGGAGATTGAAATTAGCTCAGAGGCACCCACACCATTGTATATCCTCGGACCACGGTAAAACACCTAGCTCTGCTGGTTGCGTGATTCTTGTAGGATTTGTTGGTCCTATGGCTTAGAGCGTCATGTGGTTTTCGCTTACCATGACGCGGGCAAAAACAACATGGGTTCGAGTCATTGGTTAATCGCAGTGTTGTTATTGATCAATACCACTCGTTCGTGGGTACAATAATATAATATATATATATAGACAAAATACAATGGGGAGTAAAACAACATAGATAACTCAGAGCTACATGTCAAATACTTCGTCCAACTCCCCGGCAGTGGGCCGCGTGCCCAGAATACTGCAGGCATTTCCCCTCTGGATCGCAACACTGAGTCTCTGAAAGAGGAAACTGGTCGCCCTGTGGTCCTTGGTTTCTATGATGAGTTTTCCACCCAGCTCCTTGAGAAACTTTAGAGCACACTTGCCCCATGCTCCATGGGTCTCCGACCCTATTGGGATGAAGTTATAGCAAGAGGGAAGGTCTTCATATTTGCGGGTCTTCTGGGTCTCCCTGTGGCTGGCAGCTCTACCCCCTTCGGCTAAGGAGTGTGGCAGGTAGGTGTCTGCCAATGTGGCAGCACAGGTGTAGTCCCAAGCAATCTGCTTACCATCCTTCCAGGGTAGCATGGTGGCTCCATCAGGACGCTTTTGACTTCCATCAGACCTCTGCACTTGGGGTTCCCGTTGAGCTGGGCAACGGGCTGTGGCAGGGCTTCTCTTTATGATGTCATTGACCTCCTCATGTCTAGCATACTTCCCTTCTGATGTGTGACACACTAGACCATGAAGTCCGAATTGGTCAGCCGTCGCCCTGCCGCAAATACACCTATGTTCGGTGAGTATGGGTGCGGCTAGGCGAAGAGCAACACCAATCCGAATGGCCTGTGGGTCGAGTCGAGTCCCCAGAGGAATTGGGAACAGCAAGAAGGAAATCTCCTGAGTGTGGTGCCTTCACCGCTAGGAGACGAGCTTTGTCCTTTCCTGAAGCGTTGGTGAGCATTGTGTTGGCAATTTTTTCCATGATCGGTTTGTCCCAGTGGGACTGTTTGTGCTCTTTGGGAGGAGCTGGTCTACTGGAGGAGTCTGCCAGGATGTCCCACTGCACTGCTGCTTCAATGAACTTGGGGTCTTGAGCTCCCACCACACCTCTCAAACGTTCAGGGACAATCCTCTTGACTAATCCACTAGAAGCCAAACACGATGACAGAAATGCAGGTAACGCTACCTGCCTTGCTTTGCACCCCTATACCTCCCAGTCGCACTGGGAGGGTTGCCTGCTCCCATTGCTGATCCTCTAGTGACAGATTCAGTGCCTTCTTGAAGGTTAATCTCAGGTATCGTCATACTCGTCAAGTGTTGGGTTTTCAAAGAGGGCGCACCTCAAGAAGTAAGTGAGTCTTGGCATAGTAAGACACCTTGTGAGGAGATACAGGGCATCATGGGCATCAAGATCACTTATTCTCTCCTCCATTCTTTTCAGGTCATTCACTTTGTCCTTGAGGACAGTGTCGATGGCGTGGTGACCCGCGGTGCTCCCAGGAGGTACTGTTGGATGGAGTGGTAGTAGTGACTTCTGGGAGGATTGTTTGCACCGCATTGATTATTTCCTGATTTGTTGTGATAATTTCACACTTTGAGGGATTAAGGATGAGTCCTAAGGCTTCTCCCTGTGTCTTCACCCGTTGTAGGTCCTCTAACAAGGACTCCCAGTACCTGCCAGAGTGCCATCATCCAGGTACCAGATGTTGAGCTCGCTGCATAGGCTGGAAGTTAGTTCTCTTACTGCCAAACAGAAGAGAAGTGGAGCGAGTGGATCACCCTGCTGAACACCCTCAGATGAGGGAATTTCATGTTCCCAAACAAAAGAGTCGAGGGTTTGCTGTAGCCAGCTGAAATGAAGGGAAAGAGACTGGGGAACCGATTCCGAACGGCTGGCAAGACCACATCTCTTCACCATATTAAAGGCATTTCTAAAGTCAAGTTTGACTACGGCCTTGTCTTCTGATAGGTCCCTGATGTAGGCCCTTGCCGCATGAGCTGCGGCTTCACTGCCTTGAGAGACCCCAAAGCCCAGTTGGTGTGGCTGGAGTAAACTGGCAGCTTCTATGCGAATGTTTCTTACTGCTGCTTTGGCAACTAGGCGGCGAAGGGTGTTACCAACAGCAATGGGTCTGATTCCCCATCCTTCTTCTTCAAAGCCATAATGAGGCTCCAAAAAGAAAGGTTTAATTTCTTCTGGATTCGCCCAGCCAGGCAGTTGTTGACAAAAGTTGTTAATTCGGTGAGGAGGATTGATGCAGATGCCCGAGTACTGGATTTACCATCTCTTTGAGGTGTTGTGGTCGAATTCCAGTGTAACCTCCTGCAGATCCTGCTGGAAATGACACTATCGCCTTATACATTTCTGATTCTGGCAAAATTAATTGTTCAGTGATGGGGTCTCCTTCAGGGTTGTTGTTGATGGCTATGGTGTCCCTTGTCGGATGCTTGTCTCTTAGTGCTTGAGCTGTGGTCTCATCTTTGGGAGCTACAGTGTCGTCACTTGTAATTATTCTGATTGCTCCCACTGTGTTGCCTTCTTCGATTTTTTGCTAACCTGTGCGCAAATTTTCTCGTTTTCAGTGGAATTTTTCTTTGGTCTACCTCTGTGATTCCTGCGATGGTGGGGCAGAAGGACACAATTATCTGTTCTTGGGTAGTTGCGCACCGACTTGATGACTGAAGTGGTTAGCAGTTTGCCTCGTCGTTCAGGAACTGCAAGACAAACATTGCCAAACAGGAGCAGGTTGCGCCATGCTTTAATGGTGCCTCGGGCTTCTAAATTGGTGGAGCCTCCATTCACCTGCTTAAGAAGGTTCTGTGAATTTCCCTGCTGCATATGGGCGAGCTGCTTTAGGAATGTGGGATAGGGTACTGCTAGCAGTGGATTTGAATGCCAGCAGAAGGTTTTCGCAAGAGAGGAGGTTGCCATTGGGATTGACATCTGCCTGTGGAGGCTGTGGGTTGCTCTCTGCTGGGGGCCTATGTGAACCTGCACACCCATTGTGTGCACGAATAAGGCCATCCCTGTTGCGTGCTCGAAACTCTCCACACACCTGACATGTGCCTCTTCTTTCATTGTTGGGTGCACCATTTCCCTGGCTTTGTGGCTGGCTGGCTGCATCATCTGCCATACCTCAAACTGTGTGGTAAGCCCGGGGGGCCGTAGGGAAAATGGCACATGACACATACCGAATGTGGTTCATGGTGGTGGTGGTTGAGCAGAGGGTCTCCCGTCCTTGAGGTGGGCAGTGGGGGGCGAGGGAGGAATGGGGGATGTGTGATAAGGTAGGCCGGCCGGACGCGTCACTATAACAACACTGTATGACCGACACACCGCTATATACCACACATGCTATGTGCATACCGTGCGCATGCTAAACACATGCTATGCAATATACACTATATACACTATACACACTATACACGCGGTGAACAAACACTTCATTATCATAACATGAGCACACGCGCGCCTGTTTGAGGAAGGGGAAGGGGGGAAATAGTTTTACCCCTCACCCTCTGCCTCCTTCTCCCCCATTAGGCCTTCCCTCACCCACCCATAGGTGACCGTTATGTTCCCTCACTGACTTCACATGCACAACACTTTTCTTGGTATATATATATATATATATATATATATATATATATATATATATATATATATATATATATATATATTTATATATATATATATATATATCATAAGATGCGAGTCAGTTATTAAATCAATTGTAAAATGTTAAGCTTCTAAAGGTCATTCTGTACCATACCTGGGACACAGGAGCTCATCAAGCCATGGATAAAACACCTCCTGGGAAATGCAAGCTAAGCATGATAGGGGTTAAATGGTTCATAGGAAATGCGGTCTAATCTTTCTAAGGGTTATGACACTAGTATTTGAAGTTAATCATATTAAGGGTGAAACAGGGCCTTGGAAATGAGTGATAATCACTCTAAGAACAAAGTAGCGCCTGGGGAAAATGGGAGCTAATCACGCTAAGGGTAAAATAAAACTGCTTTGATTCATAGAAACTCTGGGAAATTGAAGCTAATAACGCGTGGTAGGTGGCCTGAGACTGCGGTTGGTAGGTGGCCTGAGACTGCAGTTGCTAGGTGGCCTGAGACTGCGGTTGGTAGGTGGCTTGAGACTGTAATTGGGAGGTGGCCTGAGACTGCAGTTGGTAGGTGGCCTGAGACTGCAGTTGGTAGGTGGCCTGAGACTGCGTTTGGTAGGTGGCCTGAGACTGCGGTTGGTAGGTGGCTTGAGACTGTAATTGGGAGGTGGCCTGAGACTGTGGTTGGTAGGTGGCCTGAGACTGCGGTTGGTAGGTGGCCTGAGACTGTGGTTGTTAGGTGGCCTGAGACTGCGGTTGGTAGGTGGCCTGAGACTGTGGTTGTTAGGTGGCCTGAGACTGCAGTTGGTAGGTGGCCTGAGACTGTGGTTGTTAGGTGGCCTGAGACTGCAGTTGGTAGGTGGCCTGAGACTGTGGTTGTTAGGTGGCCTGAGACTGTGGTTGGAAGGTGGTCTGAGACTGCGGTTGGTAGGTGGCTTGAGACTGTGGTTGGGAGGTGGCCTGAGACTGCAGTTGGTAGGTGACCTGAGACTGTGGTTGTTAGGTGGCCTGAGACTGTGGTTGTTAGGTGGCCTGAGACTGTGGTTGGTAGGTGGCCTGAGACTGTGGTTGGAAGGTGGCCTGAGACTGCGGTTGGTAGGTGGCCTGAGACTGTGGTTGTTAAGTGGCCTGAGACTGCAGTTGGTAGGTGGCCTGAGACTGTGGTTGTTAGGTGGCCTGAGACTGTGGTTGGGAGGTGGCCTGAGACTGTGGTTGGTAGGTGGCCTGAGACTGTGGTTGTTAGGTGGCCTGAGACTATGGTTGGTAGGTGGCCTGAGACTGTGGTTGGAAGGTGGCCTGAGACTGCGGTTGGTAGGTGGCCTGAGACTGTGGTTGTTAGGTGGCCTGAAACTGCAGTTGGTAGGTGGCCTGAGACTGTGGTTGGTAGGTGGCCTGAAACTGTGATTGTTAGGTGGCCTGAGGCTGCGGTTGGTAGGTGGCCTGAGACTGTGGTTGGTAGGTGGCCTGAGACTGTTGTTGGTAGATGGCCTAAGACTGTGGTTGTTACGTGGCCTGAGACTGTAGTTGGTAGTTGGCCTGAGACTGCGGTTGGTAGGTGGCCTGAGACTGTGGTTAGGTGGCCTGAGACTGTGGTTGGTAGGTGGCCTGAGACTGTGGTTAGGTGGCCTGAGACTGTGGTTGGCAGGTGGCCTGAGACTGCGTTTTTTAGGTGGTCTGAGACTGCAGTTGGTAGGTGGCTTGAGACTGCTATGGGTAGGTGGCCTGAAACTGTTGGTACGTGGCCAGGGACTGCGGTTAATTGACCTGAGACTGTTGTTGGTAGGTAGCCTGAGACTGTGGTTGGTAGGTAGCCTGAGACTGTGGTTGGTAGGTGGCCTGAGACTGTGGGTGGTAGGTGGCCTGAGACTGCGGTTGGTAGGTGGCCTGAGACTGTGGTTGGTAGATGGCCGGAGACTGTGGTTGGTAGGTTGCCTGAGACTGCGGTTGGAAGCTGGTCTGAGACTGTTGTTGGTAGGTGGCCTGAGACTGTTTTTGGTGGGTGCCCTGAGACTGTTGTTGGTAGGTGGCGTGAAACAGCGGTTGGTAGGTGGCTTGAGACTGTGGTTGGTAGGTGGCCTGAGACTGTGGTTGGTAGGTGGCCTGAGACTGTGGTTAGTATAAAGCCTGAAACTGTGGTTGGCAGGTGGCCTGATACTGCAGTTGGCATGTGGCCTGAGACTGTGGTTGGCAGGTGGCCTGAGACTGCAGTTGGCAGGTGGCCTGAGACTGTGGTTGGCAGGTGGCCTGAGGCTGTGGTTGGCAGGTGGCCTGAGACTGTGGTTGGTAGGTGGCCTGAGACTGTGGTTAGTATGTGGCCTGAGACTGTGGTTTGCAGGTGACCTGAGGCTGTGGTTGGCAGGTGGCCTGAAACTGTGGTTGGCAGGTAGCCTGATACTGCAGTTGGCAGGTGGCCTGAGACAGTGGTTGGCAGGTGGCCTGAGACTGTGGTTGGCAGGTGACCTGAGGCTGTGGTTGGCAGGTGGCCTGAGACTGTGGTTGGTAGGTGGCCTGAGACTGTGGTTGGCAGGTGGCCTGAGACTGTGGCTGGTAGGTGGCCTGAGACTGTGGTTGGTAGGTGGCCTGAGACTGTGGTTGGCAGGTGGCCTGAGACTGTGGTTGGCAGGTGGCCTGAGACTGTGGTTGGTAGGTGGCCTGAGACTGTGGTTGGTAGGTGGCCTGAGACTGTGGTTGGTAGGTGGCCTGAGACTGTGGTTGGTAGGTGGCCTGAGACTGTGGTTGGTAGGTGGCTTGAGACTGTGGTTGGTAGGTGGCCTGAGACTGTGGTTGGTAAGGTCGCTGATGGAACATGGGTAGGAGAGAACTAAGGAATGGGATTGGGAATGGCGGATTTTCTTGGATGGGGGATGGTGGGCTAATGTTAGCATCGACCAAAAATTTATGACCAGTTTTCGGCAAATATCTTGAGCATGTTGGCCTTGGATCCTCTCACTTTTCACTGCGGTCTTTCCTTTTCACCCATCTTTCCTGTTTCCCTTTCCTACTTTCTTTCTCTCCCTCACATTTTTCCCTCACCTGTCTCTTTCCTACATTACTTTTCATTCTCATTCTTCTGGCCCCGTCCTTCAATAATGTAATTCTAAAATTTCGAAAGGTATTTATTGCATTATGAATCTGCAATTTTTATATGAATCAGTGAATTTTTTTTATATGATTCAGTGGGAAAAAAATCACTCAGTCCTATTCTATTTAATTTTCTCATTAATTCTCTCCTAAATGCTCTACCTTCCTCTCCTAAACATATAGCTATAAGCTATACTGATGGCATAGTGATCCATATAAAGGATATAAGATGAATACCATCCTAAACGAGGCTCAAGTAATTTGTAATCGACTAGGTCTTGCTATATCTTCATGCATAGCAATAATATTGACAAACAAACGACATCGCCCAACTATTTGTTTGCATGGTGGCAACGTCAGTTAATCCCTCATTCCTCAAGTAAATAAAAAAAATGTAAGTTTAATGCTCTCGACGCTGACGCTGGTTATATCCCCAAATATAGTCACTCTGTGACTTTTTTGGGTTATCCTTGGTTCTTTACACATATGCTGCTATGTATGATAATCTATGTAACTGTATTTGTGTTAACCTGAATAATCTTACTTACTTATGTGCATACCCTAAATTGATTATGCTGCACCCTTGTTAATTTAGGTTAAGGAGTTTTCTTCGGCCCTTTGAGCTAATGCAAAATGAAGCCCCCCAGAATTATTTTCGGCTGTCCTAAATCTACCAAGGTTCTTAATATGAGAAAGGAGCTTTGTGGTCCCTAGTGTCGGTGAATGAATGTTAAGAAATTAATCAGGCACTGTCACTAATCTGGCACTGACAGATCAACCGGGCTGTGGTTCGTTCGTTGGACTACGTTCGGCCAGCAGTAACAGCCTGGTGGATCAGGCCCTGATCCACCAGGAGGCCTGGTCATGGACCGGGCCGCGGGGGCGTTGATACCCGGAATGCCCTCCAGGTAGACAAATCTTACGAAATGTCTAGAAATACACATAGATCTAAATAGATCTTGTAAACATGAAATTAGGTTGTTTTATAACCTTCAAGAACTGTATTGCTATAGACACCAAGATCATTCCACTACTGAATGGAAGTTGCGTTCATTTAGTACCACGTACCTGCAGGTCCCTCCTAAGAAGCTCATCAATTTTCTTTAATCTCTTGCAGAGAAAACTGCTTATGAAATTTCTCGCTTAACTGTTAGTAATAATACTTTGGTAATGAAGAGGAATCTGCCAAAAGCCTTTTAGATCAAGCATATTTTTTTTTATTTCTAATGTTCTGCATTAGGTCATTCAGAAGTGATAATGGTAAATTATTCTGTATATCACAAATTATACACACTGATGGAGCTACAGACAGGGCTGCATCTACTCTTCTTATCACCTCTCTAGATAAGAACTAAAGGAACTATGTTGTGTTAGGCATAAGAATAAACAGTTGGGCATCTTCTCTGCAAGGTGAATTGCTTTACACCGAAATGGCACTAAAGTTAGCTTATGACACCGAGCTTGACTCTGATTATTACTGATTCTATGTCATCACTGAAGGCTCTTGACTCGCATAATGTAATTTTTTATGGATTCCATCACATACTGAATTAGTATTTCATTATAAAGTTATCCAAAGAAAATGTAGAATATATCTCTGAAATATATGTGTCTAGCATTAGTTATAATATAAAGAAAGAAGTATATAATGAAACTGAACGTTATAGGAATGCAATTTAAAGCTTGAGTAGATCTATCACTCACTATAACATTGAAGTTCATGGACCAACTTGCAATGTGAACAGACTGATTCTGCAGCAGCCAGACATAGCCTTGATTACAAGTATTTCAGCCAGTTTGGCACAGAGATAATGATTAAACTAAATGCAGATCTCTGGTCAGCCTTATCGTTATTGTTTTACCATTATGTGCTTAATGGTACACTTACTGAGGTATACAGAGATAGATTAATAATCTATATAATGTGTCCAGGTATCTCATTAATGAAAATAATATACCAGACATGGTAATCAAATTTCCTAAATTTTGTTGGCAAGAAATAAGTCAACTGTACGAGGTGCTATTAAAAAGTTACTGCCATGACAAGAAAAATTATATAGACTTTCCTAATCATCTAGCTGAAAATTGTCTCCTTCGAAATACTTTTCTTGGGAAGTTATACAATGATCACAGCGCCTCTGCTACATCTCAAAACAATTCAGGGCTTCTACCGTGCACTGCGATTTTGCTTAAATCTCTTCTACACTGATTAAAAATAAGGCCGCTCCTTGAGCGCCATTCTGCTACATAAAAAAAACGCAGCAACTGACAGGACAAACATTTTCTGAAATGACCGACCGCACTGAAGCTCGCTCCGTAAACATTACCGCCGTATATAAACATTTTGACAGCATTTTGCATGTATAAACCCAGATGTAATCCAGTTAACCCTCTTCCTGGGGCCATTTCCATATACGTACAGTGGACCCCCGAGTTGTACAATGTACAATGTACAACAATGTACATACTTACACTACCATCCACAGAATGGATATGGTGTGTACAATAAAGTAGCCGGCAAAATCTAATCTAAAAAAGAAAATCGTTAGGTAAGGGAAAGGGTAAGAGGGAAAGAGCCGTTGTGTCGCTGTCTTCACTCCTGAAGAGGATTAAATACTATGTCTGGAACAGAGGAAGAACTGTTTACCCTCAGCGTCAAAATATATGCTGATCAACCTATGTTATAGTATGTAATGTGTTGTACATTGTAATATACTAGCTATATTTTCTAGTTCTTAGTTTAAACTAATACTGAATAATGATTGTTACACTCAAAGGCATTTAATGAGAAAAAGGAAGTTCACTCTCCATTATTTTCACTGACAACAGTAGGTAATTATATCAAAACCCAGATAAAATTAATGGTACATATATAACCCGTACATAGAAGACTGGTTATTTGTGTATTGTTCCAGTCTCTGTATGGTGCTTTTTTCATTCTAAAGGTAATGGGTTCACTCCAAGTGTCCAAAACAACATGGTTTCGAGTCCTCGGCTAGTCGCAGGGTTGTTATTGATTAAATACCACTCGTTCGTAGTTACAAAATCCATTTCAAATGCTTATGAGATAGATGAACCTTGGAACATTTGGCCATATTCTCATTGCCCGACTGAATTCTCCCAGCTCATGCTGATAGTTTTCAGCACTGTCTGAAATTCAACCTGTGTGATGGAATATGATAGGAAAACATTCCTAGCTTATGGTCCTATGTGATATATGGAGTTTGCTAAGTAAAAGCTTTTCTCCACTATATCAGTGTTCCATTACCCCAATCCTTCGTTCCTTATTATAATGGAGCTTTCATATATACCTGGAGAGTATTACGCCGCTGGGAACTTCAAGTTGTCTCTCTCCCCTCCACTCCATAACCCTCCATATTTCCCTCCCATTCATCCCGCCTACTGTGCTATCATTCTCTCTACTTCTTCAAGACTTCGTCCATCCTCAATTCTCCTTTCCTCCCTCCCTCTCCCTCCCCTCTCTCACAGCATCACCCCCTCCCACTCACTACATTTCCTTAAACCTCTCAATCATATTCATCATCACGCTTCCCTCTCTACCTATCTCTCTCCCTCCCACTTTCCTTACCTTCCTCCTTCCCTCCCATTCTCTCTGCCTCCATCTCACTTGGCAGTTCTCAAGTACTAGAAACTTCAGTTCTTCTCAAGCAAAACCTTCGATGCTACCTGATGAAAGCTTAATGAAATAATTGATAACCTCATTAAATTTAATGCCTCCCAGCTTTAGCTGACAGGTTTCAACACTATGTAACTAGTACATAAAAGAGAGAAGCAGCAGATGTATCCAACTTTCCTTAGGAAAACAAATACTTTCTTTCCGCCCTGTGTCTCATCCTGGCTTCCTCCTCCCCATCTTTCTATTTATCCCACCTTCCATAGGCTCTTTCACGTCTGCTACCTCCCACTCTCACCTCCTCCATTCTTATATTATTGAAGGTTTGTAGTTAGATATATTATGGTTTCCAAATTTCCTTCTTCCCCCAACTCTTACCTCTTTTTCTTTGTATGATTTTGGATTTATGTCGTAAAAATTTCTTTCACCCATCTCTCTCTCTTTCCTATGTCTCGTATATAATTCTTCTTGCACTAGCTCTGGGATAATAGAGATATCTTCATAAGATTTTTATTTCTCATGTGTATGAGAGAGGCTATCAAAGGAGATAGTAATTTTCAAGTGATAGTCACTCCAGCTCTGCTGGAACGAATCCTTTGAAGACTCCAATACCTAATGAACTGTTTATGGAAAACCTAATGGTATCTTCAATGCCCTACAGAAGTCTCCCAGCTCAGAGTGACAGTTTGGCACTCTATATCCACCTCGTCTGGTGTGATGGAATTAGACAGACACACATAATTTGATTTTGTTCCCACTGGGAAACTATTAAATAGAAGTTAGTAGCAGTACACTTCTGATGTAGCCAGTTAAACTAAGTAAAAAAAATGCTTCCCTTTTTTTCTTTCTTTTCGCTTCCCTCTCTATTATTTTCCCACCTCTCCATACCTTCCTTTCACTCTTCCTGCTTCCCTCTTAACATTCTTCCCTTCTTCCTTTTTCTCACCCTCCTTACCGCCCTTCAGATCATTATCTTCCCTGCCTTCTTCCCTTCTACTCTCAGCGCTTCAATCCTACACTCTCCGCCTCCCTCCCTTCCTTACCTCCCTATTCCCTGAAGGCACCCTGAATCCTTGTTGCTGTTGTCGTAGCAACAGGCGACGCAGCAGGCGCCTCCAGGGACACGAAGTCTCCTCCATGTATGCCCTAAATTAATGTCAAGATATCACTCAACTTCGGGTAGTTTGGCAACTCATCCTCGTAAATTATATTGTAACTGCAGCAGATTATACCCGGAGGCCTTGGCCAGGTTATACCAGGGGAAACATGGCCAAGAATGCGGCAAGGACATAGCCAGGTACATCACCAGGACCCAATTAGATGTACCTAGACGAACAAACCAGAATACCATGGGAACCAGGTAAGGTATACATGGGTAACATATTCACTTATACATCAAGGACCTAACTAGGTAGACTATGATATGAAGTCCTGCCTTCAAGAGCATTTTATAGTTTCCGCTGTTTCAGGTCTAATGAAATGAGGGTTTAATTACGATAATTATACTTAACTCATACTCACATATTTAGTAAATATTCTTCCTTTCTTCTTTCAACATACCGGCCGTATCCCACCGAGGTGGGTTGGCCCAAAAGAAAAAACGAAAGTTTCTTCTTTTACATTTAGTAATATATACAGAAGAAGGGGTTACTAGCCCCTTTCTCCTGGCCTCTTACGACACGCATGGCTTACGGAGTAAGAATTCTGTTCCACTTCCCCATGGAGAAGTAAATATATCTGTATTTAAATTTTACATACATGGACATTATATATCAGGGGTTGGCAAGTTCTTCGATAAGAAGTGCCACATATAATACTTTTCACAAATTTTTGAATTTTCAAGAGCCAGACGAAATATTTAAAAAAAATGTATTTAAAAATAATAAAAAAATACAACTATATAATAGTCCTACTCACCAAAGCAGAATACGTTTAATCTCTGCTCGTTGAAGACTTTGATTGAGTCTTCATTTTTGCAGTTAATAGTTTAAAATCTGGCTGGTAGGCTGTCAGACCTGTTGTAAGAAGCTCAGTGATATGGCTGTTAGTGAGGATAGCACGCAATGTTTTATCTTGATAAATTTCGTTACAGAGAAGAGAGAACCACAGGAGGAAGTTGTCCCAAAAACAGAAAGTAGTGGGAAGCCAGTTTTCTGAAAACTGGGTTACTTTGCTTCTTGGATTTATTTCCAAAAGTCAGTTAGAGATGAGCTTTTATGTACCAGCTTCAACCCCACATCTTCCTGAAGCTTAATAAGCAATTAAGTAAGTGTATTCAGGAATACACAATACAGTTACAAAGATTATCATACATAGCAGCATATGTGTAGAGAACCTAAGATAACCCAAAAAAGTCAGACAAAGTGACTTACTTCCATTGGGGTCCTTTAGCTTCGTTTCTATTGAAAACATAATATGAATTACCAGTACATATATAAAATATTGTAATATTGATATATACTATAGTACATATAGATTATTGATTTATTTTTTTAGAAAAAAGTCACTGTAACGCAATATTTTATCAGGACCCGCACAGAGTAGCTTAGGGATCCGCATGCGGCTCGAGAGCAGCAGTTTTCCCACTTCTGATGTATATATATATATATATATATATATATATATATATATATATATATATATATATATATATATATATATAGTTCCTCAAGGAGCTGGGCAAAAGACTCAACAGGGTAAATAGGGATCCCAGGGCAGCAAGCTTTCTGTTCCAGCGACTCAGCATTTACAATCAAAGCTTCACACACATATAAGAGTGTTGGTACCACTAGACTTTCATACATTCCCTTCTTTGCCTCCATGGATAACTTTTTTTTCTCCACAGATACCTCAATGCACCACTCACCTTTTTTCCTTCATCAATTCTATGGTTAACCTCATCCTTCATATACAAACATTCACTTCTTCTATAATCCCTTTCTCCAATGTGATATCCAATTTTTCTTTATCTAAATCGTTTGATACCCTCATCACCTTACTCTTATCTTTGTTCACTTTCAACTTTCTACCTTTACACACCCTCCCAAACTCGTCCACTAACCTTTGTAGCTTTTCTTTAGAATCTCCCATAAGCACAGTATAATCAGCAAAAAGTAACTGTGTCAACTCCCATTTTGTACTTGATTCCCCATAATTTAAACACCCTAGCATTTACTTCTTTCACAACCCCATCTGTAAATATATCAAACAACCATGGTGACATTACACATCCCTGTCTAAGACCTACCTTTACATGGAAGTAATCTCCCTCTCTCCTACACACCCTAACCTGAGGCTCACTAGCCTCATAAAAACTCTATACAGCATTCAGCAACTTACCACCTATTCCATACACTTGCAACATCTGCCACATTGCTCCCCTATCCACTCTTTCATATGGTTTTTCTAAATCAATAAATGCAACGAAAACTTCTCTACCTTTATCTAAATACTGTTCACATATATGCTTCACTGTAAACACTTAATCTACACATCCCCTACGTAATCTAAAACCTCCTTGCTCATCTGCAATCCTACTCTCTGTCTTACCTCTAATTCTTTCAATAATAACAATACCGTACACTTTACCTGGTATACTCAGGAAACTTATTCCCCTATAATTTTTACAATCTCTTTTATCCCTCTTCCCTTTATATAGGGGAACTATACACTCTCTCTGCCAATCCCTAGGTACCTTCCCCTCTTTCATACATTTATTAAACAAAAATACCAACCACTCCAACAAATTTATATGAAACACTATAAGGAATGGTAGTCCAGAAGTTATACAACATATGAAGGTGTCAGTATGCTGAAAAATCAGCATTGAATAAATGTAAATAATTCAAGTGTAGTTATTTAATTCATTGCGGTTTTTTTTAAGAATTATTTGAGCATTATAAATGATGACTTCAAATTTTGCTTTATTTTATTAGTTACATTATACTGTAATCATCTCTTGCTGAGTAGCTTCTACTATTATGATAATTTGCGAAATAATTAACGAACCAAAGCAGTTATCTTTCATTGTCTTGTTAAACAAGGGAGTACACTAGATGAGCTAGTATGTTGACGGTTCAAGTGGGAGGTTTATAAGTTCCCCTCGCAACGGGGATCAGAGGGAGACTTGTAGAGAGCGACTGTTACCTGCCTGTGGCCAGGTTGCAGTGCATGAATGTTACCTGCCTGTGGCCAGGTTGCAGTGCATGAATGGTGGGTGGTACTACTCTCTGATATTTACCTACCTTACTTATGGTACTGTATCTGTTACTTAAACCCCACTGTTTCGCAACAGAAATTAGATATTAGAAAAATCACCCAGTCAGTTTCCGGTCAACTAACCCCTTCCATCTCAACTAATGAAGCATTTACACTATGCATTATGTATTCTCAATTAAGAGAATACATAATGAAGAGTATGAATTTGATCTTGGCTGTGTATGTCCACGTTACAACTCTAATGTCTGACGCATCATAATCCCGTTTCTCACTCTGTACAGTTCCTATCGTCATGTAGGTACAGGGGACTGGATTCATGTAGAACATGAATGCGTTTTGCGGATCGCGCAGCGACCGCATTATATCTAAATATATAAATGCACATCTAGGTGAACGATAGATTATTGTTCAAGTGATTGTACCAAGTGGATTATTGTGCGCGTGATTGTTCAAATTATTGTGCAACGATCCTTTGTACAAACATTTTTCTAAGGGTTTGAACTAAATTTGCTCAAAATTTCACGCTTTTATTATCAAACCTATAATTTGTTCACCTATATGCTGAACTATTATAGATATTGAGTTGGACATATTCCATAAATAATTGATGGTCACAAGAGATAAATATTTCATTAATTCATAAAATTGTTTTAGTTTGTTGACAAAAATTCCAAACACAAGCATTCAATATTAATTGCTTCTAAACGGTTCTGTCGCTATTATTTAGTCAGCTTTTACAAGAATAAAAGCCGTTCATGACGTTAATTTCATTGTTTAGTAGTTAGGTAGAAATCATTGTATGTTCTGTTAATTAAAGACAAGAGGCGTGTATTCAAATAACCAGAGAGGTTCCTCGTTTGTATCCTAGATTAATACAATGTACCTTTCATTACTCACATTATAGTGGCCATTATTTTATTTTATACATAGTGTTCTTTTCATCACTCACAGTATACTGGTCTTTACTTATAAGATACAAATCAAGTTCCATTCAACATTCGCAGGACAGTGGTCATTACCTATAAGACACACATTGTACCTTTCATGTCTCACAATACAGTGGTATGTCCTGTCAGTCATTCCTGCTACGCTGGTCATTTTCCTATTACTCACCCCGAATGAGCAGGTAGTTAATACAATGTATGCCTATTAATTCGGGCGTCATTTAAGCCATGCAGGGGGATTCATTCGCAATTAATGCACTGCCACTGAAATCCAGCCATCTCATGTAAATTCTATGAATTCAATATCCCAGTTTGTAATGCAATTGCCTGCGACATTCTTGCTTTAAGTACGATCCTGGTGAATACATGTTGTCTCCCTGCAACTGCCTGCTCCCTGCTTGCGTTTGCAATTCACCCCTGCTTCCTTCCCGCACCTGCCTTCTCTCTGACAGTGCTTGTACCTTGTCCCTGCTTCCTCCCCACATCTGCCTCCTCCCCGCACCTGCCTACTCCCCGCACCTGCCTGCTCCCTGCCTCTGCCTCCTCTCCAAACCTGCCTGCATCCAGTCCCTGCCTCATCCCCTCCAGCCTGCTCCCCGCCCTGGCTTCCTCCCAATCCCTGCCTGCTCCTAGCATCTGCCTTCTCCTGGCTCCTACCCGTTCATGCCTTCTCTCCGTTCCAGCCTCCTCACCTCTCCGACCTTCTGGCCATTGCTTTCTCACTGCCTCTGTCTGCTCTCTACTCCTTCCTGTTTATACAGGCCGAGGAACACAAGTACAATTATCATGCGTAATGTAAATTACCTAGGATAACCCCCAAAAATGTCAAAGTGATTTATTTCCTGCTAACAGCCCCTGCATGTACCAGCTTCTGCCTGCTCGCTTCCCCTGATTGCTCTTCCATCTACGTGTCTTCTGCCCCTACCTACTATCCGCACCACCTGCTTTTTTGCCCCTGCCTGCTGTTTTTCCCTCCTGTTTTCTGACCCTGCCTACTCCTCGCTATTGTCCGCTTCCCTTTTCAGGTTTCTGAACCTTCCTGCTCCCTGTCTCTTACTGCACTGACTACCTGCTCCTTGCCCTTGTTTGCTGTCTGCTCTTGTCTGTTTTCGGCCTCTCATCGCTCCCTGTCCTTTCCGTCTCCCTGCCCTGCCTGCTCACCTTCCCTGCCTACTCCCTGCCCCTGCCTGATCTCTTTCCATCTGCTCTCTTCCACTGCCTGTTCACTGCCCACTGGTTGCTCTCTATCGCTTCGTGCTTCCTGCTCTTGTCTGCTCCCTGGAACTACGTCCAGTTTCTCCCTGCTCTTTATGACTGACTGCTTCTATTCTTGAGTACTGTCCACCCCTGCCTGTTAACTAACCCTGGCTGTTAACTAACCCTGCTTGTTAACTGACCATGCCTCCTAACTGATTATGCCTGCTAACTGATTCTGCCTGCTCCCTGCGCTTACATGCTCCTTGCCTCTTCATGCTCTGTGACCCTGCCTACTATCTGCACCTGTTCTCTCACTTTCCTTGTTTCCTCCTTTTCCCTGCCGGTTACTGGTCCCTGCCTTCTCTCTGCCCTCTGCTTGTTCTCTGCCTGCTTATTGCTGATTCTCGTTTCTTGCTTCCTGTTCCTCCTTGCTGTTTCCCCCGGCCTCCTCCCGCCAGTTCTCTTTTCCCTTCCTCTTCATGCTCCATGTACCTAATTGCTTCATGCTCTTGCCCTTCTTAGCTATGCCTCATCCTCCTCTTCCTGTAATGACTTGTTCCCTGTCTTCCCCATATATTTGCCTACTCTCCCTGCCCCTGTATGCTCTTGGCTGTTTCCCGCCTTTGCCTGTTCTCTCGTGGATCCTTCTCTTGTTTTCTTCCTGCTTGCTGCTGCACTTTCACGGCCTATGTCTGTTCCTACTCTCTGCTTGTTTACTATTTGTTTCATTCCCTTACTTGCTGCCTGCCTCTTGTTCGTTCTTGCTGCCTGCTCCCTGTCTCTGCTTGCTGCCTGCTCCCTGTCTCTACTTGCTGCCTGCTCCCTGTCTCTGCTTGTTACCTGCTCCCTGTCTCTGCTTGCTGCCTGCTCCCTGTCTCTGCTTGCTGCCTGCTCCCTGTCTCTGCTTGTTACCTGCTCCCTGTCTCTGCTTGCTGCCTGCTCCCTGTCTGTGCTTGCTGCCTGCTCCATGTCTCTGCTTGCTGCCTGCTCCATGTCTCTGCTTGCTACCTGCTCCCTGTCTCTGCTTGCTACCTGCTCCATGTCTCTGCTTGCTGCGTGCTCCCTGTCTCTGCTTGCTGCCTGCTTTCTGCCTTCACAAGCTGTCTGCTCTATTCTCCCTTAATTGTTCCCATTCCTCTGCTCATTAACTGTCCCTGTCTTTGTCTGCTACCTCTCATTTTCGCCCTTTGTGCATGCTCTCTGCCTCTGGCTCTTCCTCCCTGCTAGCTACTCCTACCTCTTATTTGGCCCTGCTTCTTTCCTGACTTTGTAAACTCACTATCCTTGCCTGATTTCTATTTCAGACTGCACCCTGCTTCTACTTGCTTGCTGCCCCTGCCAGTTCCTTACCCTTTCATTCTCAATTAACCTATCTGCTCCCTGCCCCTGCCTACTCAGCGCACCCCTGTTGTCCTCTCTCTGCCCTTTTCTTGCACCCTGCCCCTCCCTTGTTGCAGCACCTGCCTTGTTGCAGCACAGCAACTGCTTTGTTCCAGCACCGCACCTGCCTTGTTGCAGCACCGCACCTGCCTTGTTGCAGCACCGCACCTGCCTTGTTGCAGCACCTGTCTCGTTCCATCACCTGCCTTGTTGCAGCACCTGTCTCGTTCCATCACCTGCCTTGTTGCAGCACCTATCGTTCAATCACCTGCCTTGTTGCAACACCTGCATTGTTGCAGCACCTGCATTGTTGCAGCACCTGCATTGTTGCGACATCTGACTTGTTGTTGCACCTGCCTTGTTCAAGCACATCACTTGCCTTATTGCAACACAGCACATGCCTTGTTCCAGCACAGCACCTGAATTATTGCAACATAGCACCTGCCTTGTTGCAGTTCAGCACCTGCCTTGCTGCATTACAGCACCTACCTTCTTGCAGAACCTGCCCTGTTGCAGCAACTGCTTTGTTACAGCACCTGCCTTCTTGTAGAACCTGCCTTGTTGTAGCACCTGCCTGGTTGCAGCACAGCAACTAACTTGTTGCAGCACAGCACCTGCCATGCTGCAGTACAGCACTTGCCTTCTTGCAGAACCTGCCTTCTTGCAGCATCTGCCTGGTTGCAGCACAACAACTGACTTGTTGCACCACATCAACTGACTTGTTGCAACACATCAATTGACTTGTTGAAGCACATCAACTGACTTGTTGCAGCACATCAACTGACTTGTTGCAGCACAGCAACTGACTTGTTGCAGCACAGCAACTGACTTGTTGCAGCACATCAACTGACTTGTTGCAGCACCTGCCTTTTTCCAGTACCTGCCTTGTTCCACTACCTGCTTTGTTGCACCACCTGTCCACTACCTGCTTTGTTGCACCACCTGTCCACTACATGCTTTGTTGGACCACCTGTCCACTACCTGCTTTGTTGGATCACCTGTCCACTACCTGCTTTGTTGGATCACCTGTCCACTACCTGCTTTTGTTAGCTCCTTGTTCCTTCCTGCTCACTACCTCTTCCTACTCCTTTCTCCTGAATGTTCCATGCCTCTCCTTGCTCGCAGTCTTTGCCTGCTCTCTGCTCCTACCTGCTCCCTGCACCTGCCTGTTCCCTGCCCCTTCCTACTCCCAGTTCCTGCCTGTTCCCTGCCCCTGCCTGCTCCCTGCCCCTGCCTTCTCCCTGCCTCTGCCTGCCATTACACACCTTTGTATCTCGCAGTAATTTAATTTGGCCTCTAAGTATTTAATTAAATGAAATGACATTTTCAAATTCTAATTACGATTGAGTTTAAACTTGATTGATCACAATATCATTTCTAAAACTTATGTACTTTATCCAGTGTCGATGATTTCTCATTATTTTAGCAATTTCCTTTTTTTCACATTTTCTGCTTATTTGATTAATTTAAATCAAAATCACCAGTGATTGAAAAACGTGAAACATCAGTGAAAACAAAGCGAAACATTGTCCCATTAAAAGTCTGTTCTGCAATGTTTGTGTTTTGTGTACTTGCAGTAAATAATTCATTAAATTTGGCTACTGGTCCATCACTACACAGTCGTCGCTTCCGGTTCTAAGTTCCAGATCTGATTAGTTACACTTTATAATTAGAGGTTTTAAATATTGTGGGAAGAGGCAGTAGACAGGAAGTAGTATCACTCTCCTTTAAATTCTTTGACATAAGAGAAGCTGTGAAGTAGAATTCGGTGTGGCCATGGTAGATGAGTGGATGTACACACCAGGTGGCATCAACTCTCACTCACAGCCACTACAAACTATCTTGCAGAGGGTAAATAGTATTCTTCGGGGGAAAATACAACTATATTTAGAAATTAACCTAGAGAACAAAAACTCACAACTGGAGGACAGTTTCATTGCAATCTGTCATTAAATTCATAAGAAAATAATTTGTAACTGTTAGCTAATAGATAACTGAATAGCCATGGAATTTGTTGATGAGGTAAAGTAGTTCGTTGAAGTGTACATTTCATAAGATATATAGCCAGGCACACTAGCTTATGGTACGTAGCATCACCTGAGTTTAGGATATCGACCTTGAAGGTACGCAGTCACTCAGGAACATGTGTAGAGATCTATACTTAAACTTTCTATAGTAAATTAAATAATCCAATCTTTAAAACAATTGATTATATTGTAATCACTATGAGTAAAACGTATATCAGTACCCTTATTATCACATATAATATATTAGATAATTGTAACTTGCGCTAGACAGTTTCTAGATTCCCTCACGAGGAGTCAAAATATATATACATATATAAAAGTACAGAGACAGGCATTTACAAGCCAACATGACACACTGTCGCAAATAACAGTTTTTCCAAGGGGACCATTCCTCTTTTCTAATTTCTTCAAGACACTGGTGACTTCTGAAGAAATGTAGAGTGGCTAAATGCCAGTTTCTTCAGTACATGCTTCCTCTAGTAAGGGAAGTTGTGAACCTACACCTGAGTGAGTGTGTGAACCTACCGACGAGTGCCAATGTTCGGTAAACTGACGTCAGGTAGGTCACGTGACTGAGAGAGACAGGGCAGTACCTGAACAAGTAACCGGCACTCTAACTAGTGGTTTCCCACTACATGAAAATCACATATTTTGAACGCCTAACAAACAATATAATATAATACTATATTAGCATTAACATACATATAATAATGCTAATAACCTACACGCAGACAATGAACACTGTATGACGCACAGACACTGAACACTGTATGACACGCAGACACTGAACACTGTATGACACACAGACACTGAACACTGTATGACGGGCAGACACTGAACACTGTATGACACGCAGACACTGAACACTGTATGACGCACAGACACTGAACACTGTATGACACGCAGACACTGAACACTGGATGACACGCAGACACTGAACACTGTATGACGGGCAGACACTGAACACTGTATGACATGCAGACACTGAACACTGTATGACATGCAGACTCTGAACACTGTGTGACATGCAGACGCTGAACACTGTATGACACGCAGACACTGAACACTGTATAACACGCAGACACTGAACACTGTATAACACACAGACACTGAACACTGTATAACACGCAGACACTGAACACTGTAAAACACGCAGTCATTGAACACTGTATAACACACAGACACTGAACACTGTATAACACGCAGACATTGAACACTGTATAACACACAGACACTGAACACTGTATAACACGCAGACACTGAACACTGTATAACACGCAGACATTGAACACTGTATAACACACAGACACTGAACACTGTATAACACGCAGACACTGAACACTGTATAACAGGCAGACATTGAACACTGTATAACACACAGACACTGAACACTGTATAACACGCAGACACTGAACACTGTATAACACACAGACATTGAACACTGTATAACACACAGACACTGAACACTGTATAACACGCAGACATTGAACACTGTATGACATGCAGACACTGAACACTGTATGACACTCAGACACTGAACACTGTAGGACACGCAGACACTGAACACTGTATGACATGCAGACACTGAACACTGTATGACACGCAGACACTGAACACTATATGACACACAGACACTGAACACTGTAGGACACGCAGACACTGAACACTGTATGACATGCAGACACTGAACACTGTATGACGCGCAAACGCGAGACACTTACTATGGACCAACTGGAATCTTTTTAAATCAGGAACAAAATTTGTATCGACGCGAGTGAGATTCCCAGTAATAGATTTAATGTAAAATTTAATGCGGAGAGTCAATATCCATTTATGGTGGAGGCAAACACACACACACACACACACACACACACACACACGCACGGAAAACCAGGAACCACATGGGGGTCCAGAAACATGGAGAGCCAAGATGATGGATGTGGTACTGGAAAACCTGGTGCACCAACATATCAGGGACACGACCAGAGAGAGAGGAGAGGGCGAACCAGCAAGGCTGGACCTTGTGTTCACCCTGAGCAGGTCAGACATTGAAGACATAACACACGAGAGGCCCCTGGGAGCCAGTGACCATATTGTTCTGAGCTTTGAGTACATAGTAGAGTTGCAAGTTGAGAGGGAAAACGGAGTTGAAAGGGACAAACCAAACTTTAAAAGGGGGGACTACACTGGTATGAGGACCTTCCTGCAGGAGGTTCAGTGGGACAGGGAAGGAAAGTCAGTAAAGGAAATGATGGAATATGTAACAACAAAGTGCAAGGAGGCAGAGGATAAGTTTGTACCCAAAGGCATAAGATTAAATGGGAAGTCCAGGAAGAGCCCCTGGTTTAACCAAAGCTGCAGGGAGGCAAAGACTCAGTGTGCTAGAGCATGGAAAAAGTACAGATGGCAAAGAACCCAAGAAAATAAAGAGATTAGAAAGAGTTAGAGTTAGAAACGAGTATGCACAGATACGGAGGGAGGGCCAGCGACAGTACGAAAATGACATAGCATCGAAAGTCAAGTCTGACCCGAAACTGATGTACAGTCACATCAGGAGGAAGACAACAGTCAAAGACCAGGTGATCAGGCTGAGGAAAGAAGGTGGGGAACTCACGAGCAACGACCAAGAGGTATGTGAGGAACTCAACTCAAGGTTTAAGGAGGTATTCACAGTGGAGGCAGGAAGGCAGCTGGGTAGACAGGACAGAGCGGGACACCAACAAGGAATATACCAAGTGTTGGATGGCATACACAGAACTGAGGAGATGGTGAAGAAGTTGCTCAGTGACCGTGATACCTCAAAGGCGATGGGTCCGGACAATATCTCCCCGTGGGTCATTCGGAAGGGAGCAGAGATGCTGAGTGTGCCACTAACCACCTTGCCATATAAGACAAGCGAAAATTTGTGTATGCAATAATTTCGCCAAAATCATTCTGAACATAACGAAAAAAATATATTTCATTGTGTTTGTTTATTATTAAATTAATGTTAACGTATCTAAAATATATTTAGTTGGGTTAGGCTAAATTAAATTGCGCTTGTTGTAATAAGGTTAGGTAGGTTTTCAAAGTTTCTCTTGGTACAAAATTATAAATTCTTACATTAACATAAATGAAAAAAAAAAAATCTTTAAACGTATAAGAGAAAATTTTAGAAAGGACTAAATTTTAGATGAGTTCTTGCTAATTGACCAGTTTTACCTAATCGGCACGACATATATATATATATATATATATAATTGCATAAATTGTTCGGAATGATTGATGTTGAGGTTCCTGAAGACCACTCTTAGATTTGCCAAACGAGCATTGGCTGTAGAGGTTATTCGGTTTATCTATGCCTACTACGTTATACTTCGCACTATACTTATCCCTAGGTGCTTCTTTTTTAGTGAAGCCTGCAGCCTCTGTCCGGGAGTCTTTAACGCGTGTCCGATCTCTTGCCTCTTTCCATCCTTTAATACCTTTTTTTTTGCTTGGGTTCTATTCATATAACCCCTTATCTCGCCAATTTAGAAGTGTGTCCACATTATGATATAGCCTCTCCTTTTCTTTACTCTTTTCATCAGTTTTATTTCATCAGAAAACAGGGAAACATATGGATTAGCCCCCTCTATAATGTCATTCATATGAGAAACACTACTGGCCCTAATATGGATCCTTGCAGAGCCCCACATGTTACTCGTTCTGACATCTCTAACAAGCTTTTTTCGATTCTTCCCTTATGGTATTCTTTGAGAGTATAATCCCTGTTATCAGTACGTTCACCTCAAGTTTTTGCCCTAGTCTCTTTTGAGGTACAGTATCAAATGTATTCTTTCATGCCAAGAGTATGAAATGCCCATCACTCTCTTTTCTCTTTTCCCTATTTTCCTTCCGTCACTTTGTCAAATGAGAAAATATTTGACGTTCCTGAACCCCGGCTGGTTATTGCTAAGGGAGTCACTTCCCATTGAAATCTGTGGTTGAACACTTCTTATCTGCTTCCTCTCTTAAACGTTGGGACTTTATTCGTTTTTTTTCCATATCGCTGCTAACTATCCCGTATCCATTGACTTGTAAATCTTAGATTGTTGTTCACACAGTACTACTGTCCACACTACTGTCCACTCTCACAAAATAGCTAGTGACACATAATCAGCTGCTCTTCATGTGTCTAGCTCTTTCAAAGATTGCATCTCCTCTTCAAAGGCTTTTGCAAAGTCTGTGTATATAACATCTGCATTCTGTTTGTCTTCTAGAGCATCCAGGACCTTGTCGTAGTGGTCCAGTAGTTGGAACAGACAGGAGCGACCTGCTCTAAACCCATGCTGCCCTGAGTTGTGTGTGTGATAATTATAGGTGCACAATTTATCCTTTGTTTTCTGGTATTTCTCATTTTCTCCTATTTTTACTGAGAGCGTCTCTTAATATTAACATTTGATCATCGCCTAGCAGATTTCTTAGTCGTTTCTTAGGAATTCTTGTCTTTCCTATTTCACTCTCAGTTATATGGTCTCTTATTGTCGTCAATCTTCTGATACAGCAGTTTTATCTCAGCTTTGCCTTTTGTTGTTACTGTATGTCATTCTCAAAATGTCTCTCAGCCTCTCTCTTCAACATACATTCGTTTCAGGGTCTTCTGCACCCTTCCTTTTTCTCGTCTGTTCTTCACTTTCTATACGTTTCCAAAACTCGTTGTTTTCTTTTTTCCCCTCTCTTCATCTTTGATTGAAAGACGAATTCTTTTTGTTTTTCACATTTCTCCTCTTCTGGGTATGAAGTTCTCTGTTACCCAGAACTTTTCAACAAACTACACCATCATCTCATTCATAAACTTCCCATCCAGTTCTTTTTCCCAGCGCATTTCATTGAAGAATTCTACCATACCTTCAAAGTTCCTTGAACTAAGTTCTTGTTTCTCTCACCCTCCAAATGCCATTCCTTTCTCAGTGTTTAATTCCACAAGGTACTAGAAGGTTGGTTTAGAAAAGTCACTAGCACTCAGGGAGATCCCATATTCCATTTCACCCGTCAGAAGTATTTGTAGTAAATGAAAGATTTAGTTCTGATGGCTTATCCCCTCTCCCTCTCTCCCTCTCTCTCTTTCTCTTTCTCTCTCTCTCGCTCTCTCTCTTTTGTCGTGCCCTTAATCATTTCCAATCTATTAGTCCACAACCTTCTCGGCCTCCAAGTGAACTCCAGTTCCCCCAGCATATTTTTTGAGATTAATATCACTTAAAATTAATAGCTTAGTCACTATAACTCTTCTTGCGACTTCTGCTGTGGTGTTGGTGTCTTCAAATTCCTGTCTCAGCCTCTTCCTGTGTGTGTGTGTGTGTGTGTGTGTGTGTGTGTGTGTAATCACCCATTTGTAATCACCTATTTGTGGTTGCAGGGGTCGAGACTCAGCTCCTGGCCCCGCCTCTTCACTGATCGCTGCTAGGTCATCTCTCTCCCTGCTCCATGAGCTTTATCATACCTCGTTTTAAAGCTGTGTATGGTTCTAGCCTCCACTAACTCACTTGCCAGACTATTCCACTTCTTGACAACTCTGTGGTTGAAGAAATACTTTCTAACATCCCTTTGACTCATCTGAGTCTTCAACTTCCAATTGTGACCCCTTGTGTCCATGTCCCATCTCTGGAACATCCTGTCTCTGTCCACCTTATCTATTCCTCGCAGTATTTTGTATGTCGTTATCATGTCTAACCTAACCCTCCTGTCCACCAGTGTCGTCAGGCCGATTTTTCTTAACCTTTCTTCGTAGGACATTTCCCTTAGCTCTGGAACTAACCTTGTTGCAAACCTTTGCACTTTGTCTAATTTCTTGACGTGCTTGACCAGGTGTGGGTTTCAGACTGGTGCTGCATACTCTAGTATGGGCCTGACGAACGCGGTGTACGGTGTCTTGAACGAATACTTACTGAGGTATCGGAACGCTATTCTCAGGTTTGCCAGCCGCCCATATGCTGCACCAGTTGATGTGTTTCCGGAGACGTGCTCGGTGTTATACTCACCCCAAGATCTTTCTCCTAGAGTGAGGTTTGCAGTCTTTGGCCACCTAGCCTAGACTCAGTCTGCGATCTTCTTTGTCCTTCCCCTATCTTCATGACTTTGCATTTAGCGGGGTTAAATTTGAGTAGCCAGTTGCTTGACCACGTGTCCAGCCTGTCCAGGTCGCTTTGCATCCCTGCCTGATCGTCATCTGATTTGATTCTTCTCATTAACTTCACATCGCCTGCAAACAGGGACGCTTCTGAGTCTATCCCAACCGTCATGCCATTCACATATACCAAGAACAGCACTGGTCTTATGACTGACCCCTGTGGAACCCCACTCCTCACAGGCTCCCATTGTGATGCCTCATCTCGTACCATGACTCGTTGCCTCCCTGTCAGGTATTCTCTGATCTATTGCAGTAACCTACCTGTTATACGTGCCTGATCCTCTAGCTTCTGCACTAATCTCTTGTGAGGAACTGTGTCGAAGGCCTTTTTGCAGTCCAACAAAATGCAATCAACCCACCCCTCTTTCTCTTGTCTTACCTCTGTTACCTTGTCATAAAACTCATGGGGGTTTGTGACACAGGATTTGCCTTCCCTGAATCCTTGCTGGTTGTTATTTATAATCTTGTTCCGTTCCAGGTGCTCTACCACTCTCCTCCTGATAATCTTCTCCATGACTTTGCATACTATACACGTCAATGACACTGGTCTATAGTTTAATGCCTCGTTTCTGTCTACTTTCTTAAAAATGGGGACTACATTTGCCGTCTTTCATACCTCAGGTAGTTGCCCAGTTTATTGGGATGTGTTGAAAATCGTGGTTAGTGGCACACACAGCATCTCTGTTCCCTCTCTAAGGACCCACGGGGAGATGTTGTCCGGTCCCATCGCCTTTGAAGTATCAAGGTCACTGAGCAACTTCTTCACCTCCTCCTCAGTTGTGTATATGTCATCCAACACTTGTTGTTATATTCCTTGTTGATGTCTCACTCTGTACTGTCTTCCCAGAGTCCTTCCTGTCTCCACTGTAAATACTTCCTTAAATCTCGTGTTGAGCTCCTCACATACCTCTTGATCGTTTCTTGTGAGTTCCCCACCTTCTTTCCTCAGCCTGATCACATGGTCTTTGACTGTTGTCTTCCTCCTAATGTGGCTATACAGCAGTTTCGGGTCAGACTTGACTTTCGATGCTATGTTGTTTTCGTACTGTCGCTGGGCCTCCCTCCTTATCTGTGCATACTAGTTTCTGGCTCTTTGACTAATCTCATTATTTTCCTGGGTCCTTTGCTTTCTGTACTTTTTCCATTCTCTTTTGCACTTAGTTTTTGCCTCCCTACACCTTCGGGTAAACCAAGTTTTCGTTCTGGTCTTCCCATTATTTCTGTTGCCCTTGGGAACAAACCTTTCCTCTGTCTCCTTGCATTTAGTTGCATATATTCCATCATTTGATGTCCTCAATGTCTGAACTGCTCAGGGTGAACACGAGGTCCAGTGTTGCTGGTTCATCCTCTCCTCTTTCTCTGGTAGTGTCCCTGACGTCTTGATGCATGAGGTTTTCCAGTACCACATCCATCATCTTTGTTCTCCATGTTTCAGGAACCCCAAGTGGCTCCAGGTTTTCCCAATCGATCTCCCTGTGGTTGAAATCGCCCATAACCAGTAACTTTGCTCTGCTTGAGTGAGCTCTTCTGGCCACCTCAGCCAGTGTGTCCACCATCGCTCTGTTGCTCTCTTCATATTCCTCTCTTGGCCTCCTGCAGTTCTGTGGTGGGTTATACATCACTGCTATGACTACCTTATGTTCCCCGAACTGAAATGTACCTACTATGTAATCCCTTCCTCCAATCTCGCCCATGCCTTCCATTTCCTCAAATCCCCATCCGATTTTTATAAGCAGTGCAACCCCTCCTTCCCCTCTGCTCCTATCTTTCCTCAGGATCTGATATACCGGTGGGAAGATTGCATCTGTTATTGACTCGGTGAGCTTCGTTTCTGTGACTGCTATGATGTCTGGGGACTTCTCATTGATTCTTTTTGCCACTCCTCATATTTATTCGTTATTCCATTCGCGTTCGTGTACCAAGCCTTCAACTTATTTTCTAAAACTGTGGTCCTGGGAGAATTTTGGGGTTAGGGGAGGGGGAGCCCTGGTGGGGGCCTATGGAGGGTAGTGGTGGGGTTTGTGATGAGAGGGGTGGGGGCAGAGTGCCTATAGGGTGTTGCTGTGTGTGCATATGTGTGTTTGTGTGTGTACTCACCTACCTATACGTACTCTCACCTATATGTGGTTGCAGGGGTCGAGTCATAGCTCCTGGCCCCGCCTCTTCATTGGTCGATACTAAGTCACTCTCTCCCTGCTCCATTAGCTTTATCATACCTCTTCTCAAAACAATGTATGGATCCTGCCTCCACTACATCACTTCACAGGCTATTCCATTTACTGACAACTCTGTGACTGAAGAAATACTTCCTAACATCCCTGTGATTTATCTGAGTCCTCAACTTCCAATTGTGACCCCTTGTTGCCGTGTCCCATCTCTGGAACATCCTGTCTCTTCCATCCTATCGATTCCTCTCAGTATTTTATATGTCGCTATCATATCCCCCTCTATCTCTATCTGTCTTCCAGTGTCATCAGGTCGATTTTCTTAACCTCTCCTCGTAGGGCATGCCCCTTAGCTCCGGGACTAGTCTTGTTGCAAACCTTTCACTTTCTCTAATTTCCTGACATGCTTGACCAGGTGTGGGTTCCATACTGGTGCTGCATACTCCAATACGTACACGATGTACAGTGTTTTGAATGATTCCTTACTCAGGCGACGAAACTCTATTCTTAGGTTTGCCAGGCGCCCACATGTTGCAGCAGTTATTTGGCTGATGTGCGCCTCATATGAACTCGTTATGATGCTTACCCCATGATCCTTTTCCTAGAATGAGGCTTGCAGCCTTTGGTCCCCTGTCCTGTACTTCCTCCCAGATTTTCTTTGTCTTTCCCCAGTCTTCATGATTTTTTAGTCATGTTTGTTCGTTTGTTTGTTTGTTTGTGTGTGTGTGTGTGTGTGTGTGTGTGTGTGTGTGTGTGTGTGTGTGTGTATTCACCGAGTTGTGTTTGCGGATATTGCTTCTCACTTCCTGGCCCCAGCGACTGTGTTGATATTGTTGATTCCTGGCATTTGATTCCTACTTTTGAATCCTTTCATTGAGTTTGTCTCTCTACTGCATCTTCAGCTTCCACATATAAAACCTTGCCCATCTGACTCGCATTTCGAAAAGTCTATACTTATCTGCACTCTAAATTTTTTGCGTATATGGAATGCCTTAATCATAGCACCCATTGTCTTTCTTCTTACGTTGTCAAACTCGATTAATTTAGTATTTCCTTATATCTCAGTTCCTTCAAGACTAGCGATTTTGCATATCTTTGGACATTCTCCATTACAAGTTCTCTATCACACTTCCTACTATTCCTGGTTCAGTTCCTGCCAACCTTGGCATATTTCCTGTGTTTCCTGTCATAGTTATTGCCACTCTGTGGCACAGTTTCTGCTATCTTTGACATACTTCCTCTCATCTTGGCACATTTCCTGTCATCCCAATTACGATTCCTGCCTCCTCTGGTACAGTTCTTGCCATCCTTATCCCAGTTCCTGCCACCCTTGGCACATATCCTACTATTCCGGGCCCAGGTCGTGCCAGCCCGAGTGCAGATCTTACCATCCCAGGCACAATGACAGTCCAAACCATACAACGGGCGGGGTTAGAACCCGCGATCAGAGAGTCATAAAGCTCATAAATCAGTCCAATCACAGTGCCACCTCGTGCACAATTCCTGCTCCCCCCCTGAGCTGATCCTCATAATCAAAACAATTCCTTATTTCAATCTGTCTTGATATTAAAAAATGGTACACACGCGTGTGTTATTTGAGTTAAATTATTTTTTTTTTTGCTATAGTATCAGTGCTGCTCGCAACGATTCTGACAACACCACAAAAAGGATTATTCTTCTGGATAATCTCTTTGTAAATGTCCTATGTGAAATTAATTTTCATACATTAAGGTGTTCATTTGGGCATGAAATCGTTTGACAGCGAGATGTTCAGTGGATTCGTTTATACGTCCACTGTGATTCGTTTATACGTCCACTGTGATTCATTTATATATCGACCATAACAAGTTCATAGGTCACCCCCGGCCTGGGTAAACTTGGAACTGGTAATGCTATTCGGTATCAAGTTTTTGCATATTTTTATCATATATTTTTCAGAGGTCTTTAATATTGGCTTTTAAAACTTTTCGTGAATCAAACTAATATTTATTGTTTCCTGTAACTAAAATATAGATAAGCATGTGCTGGATATACTTAAAAAAATAGAAAGTAAAAATATGACTGCAAAACAAGAGATGTTTGCAATAATTACATCTACATTTCAGTAGTTCATTCAGCTGTTCAGAGCAGTTCAGTGTGTCTAAGATAAAACATTCATTGCCCTCATGAACTGCTTAATTCATTCAGAAATCTGGACGAGCACCTTTTCCATGAAGCTAAGGTCACTAAACAAAGGAGAACGAACGTGTATAGAGGTGCACGTACACTGTACGTTCTTGACTTTTGGGACACCTTAAAGCTGATGACTGCACCTCATTTTTCATGATGCCGGTAGTCACTTCTAGCCTCGTAATCTTAACATTCTACTGTATCTACGGTAAACTAAACTATGGTATTCGAATTTGTCTTAAGATGTGAGGCCGATGATGATACGGGTGACGAACCGAAGAGCAATAAAATGAATGAACAAATGGTGGATGTGTGCGCCTACAGAGAAATAGTGAGGAGTCCCTCACTCCTATATTCTTCCATTATAAAGCTCCAGGAGAGAGTGTAGAGGAACGCGACAGTTTAAGGACCTTCTTTGAAAGTCCCAGCACACAGCAACATTGATGATATTGTGTGTGTGTGTGTGTGTGTGTGTACTCACCTAATTGTGGTTGCAGGGGTCGAGACTCAGCTCCTGGCCCCGCCTCTTCGCTGTCCGCTACTGGGTCTTTGCTCTCCCTGCTCCATGAGCTTTATCATACCTTGTCTTAAAACTATGTATGGTTCCTGCCTCCACTATATCTTTCTCTAGACTATTCCACTTCCTGACTACTCTGTGGCTGAAGAAATGCTTCCTAACATCCCTTTGACTCATCTGATTCTTCAGCTTCCAGTTGTGTCCCCTTGTTTCTGTGTTCCCTCTGTGTGTGTGTGTGTGTGTGTGTGTGTGTGTGTCTGTACTCACCTAATTGTACTCACCTAATTGTGGTTGCAGGGGTCGAGACTCAGCTCCTGGCCCCGCCTCTTCGCTGTCCGCTACTGGGTCTCTGCTCTCCCTGCTCCATGAGCTTTATCATACCTTGTCTTAAAACTATGTATGGTTCCTGCCTCCACTATATCTTTCTCTAGACTATTGTGTGTGTGTGTGTGTGTGTGTGTGTGTGTGTGTGTGTGTATGTGTGTGTGTGTGTCTGTGTGTGTGTGTCTGTGTACTCACCTATATGTGGCAACAGGGATCGAAGCATAGCTCCTGGTCCCGCCTCTTGGCAGGTACCTACTAAGTCCACTCGCTCTCTGTTCAAAGAGCTTTGTCTTACCTTTTTATAGCTATGTATGGATCCTGCCTCCACTACTTCACTCTCCAGGTTGTTCCACTTCCTGACAACTCTATGACTGAAGAAATACTTTCTAACATCCCTATGACTCATCTAAATTTTTCAACTTCTAGTTGTGTCCCCTTGTTTCTGTGTCCCATCTGTGAATCATTCTGTCCTTGTCTACCTTGTCAATTCCTCTCAGTATTTTATAAGTAGTTATCATGTCGTCCCTATCTCTCCTTTCCACCAGTGTCATCATATTGAGTTCTTAACCACTTTTCGTAGGCCATTACCCTTAGCTCCGGGAATAGTCTTGTTGCCGGCCTTTGCACTTTCTCCAATTTCTTGACATGTTTGATCAGGTGTATATATATATATATATATATATCGTGCCGATTAGGTAAAACTGGTCAATTAGCAAGAACTCATCTAAAATTAAGTCCTTTCTAAAATTTTCTCATATACGTTTAAAGATATATACTTTTCATTTATGTTAATGTAAGAATTTATAATTTTGTACCAAGAGAAACTTTGAAAACCTACCTAACCTTATTACAACAAGCGCAATTTAATTTAGCCTAACCCAACTAAATATATTTTAGATACGTTAACATTAATTTAATAATAAACAAAACAATGAAATATATTTTTTCGTTATGTTCAGAATGATTTTGCGAAATTATTACATACACAAATTTTCACTTGTCTTATATGGCAAGGAGCGTTGCTATTTAAGCCAAAATCGCAAGTTTTACCTAATCGGCACGACATATATATATATATATATATATATATATATATATATACGCCGGGTGGAGATACATGTGTGTCCATATCATTTTGTCGATAAACGAGAACTCACATTGAGCTGGAAGGGCCAGTAAAAGACTCATCTGAACAGGGAGTTGAGTCGTGACAACTCTGCACGGGTTCCTATACGTGAGTGCTTGCATTTGGGACTTAGTAAGTTCTAGTTCAGGAGATACAGGAGTGTGCATTTCGCCGGAGTTGGTATTTGTGGATGCGTGTTGAGGGATCCCTCCAGTAGAGGTGTGGGGGAGGTTTGTTTACCCTCTGTTTGGCCGGGGTGGGGGAGAGTGGTCGCCCAGGACTCGTCATTGGATGATGAACAGAACACCACCTTGGTTAACAGTGAGAACACGGCGATCAGTGTGCCAAATGGCGAGGTTGTTTCTAAATAGAATGATAAGTGTATATCAATTAGCAAAAGTTAGCGATGTGCATCTTAAGTGAACAGATAAAGCCACTCCCTCACCCCCCATTCCTGGTCTAGGCCTACTGACTTCCTGAACAAGAGTGTTGCCGTTTAGTGCCTCACGAATTTCTCACACACCCGCTCGCTACTCCCCCATGCATCCATGCTGTCCTTCACCCGTTACCCCACAGCTGGCGCCCTCCCACCCACACAATGTCACAAGAAGTGCTGGGTTCCCAGGAATCTCCACGACAGAGCCAACGCCTTGGAACCCGTCCACGAGGCATCTGCCAGGTGTGCCATAGGGAATGTGCACTCAATCCGTGCACACAATGGATGTCTAGGCTCCAGGAGGGCTCCAAATGGGAACAGCCAACAAACCCTCCCAGCAGACAGAGCTGACAGCTACCCTAACTTCACCTCTACAGAGGACCTAAAAGCTGCAATCAAATTAACATCCACCAGGACGCTGACACACATCCCCAAAGCAGCTCGCCATCAAGCTGCCAGCAAATTCGCTGACCTCTTGAAGAAAGTCAACGATGCTCCTGCAAACAACGGATCCTGGCACAACCTACTGCTTTTTGGCATGCCTTTTGGCTGTCCCACCAAGGAGGGACAAGTACTAGCAACATCTGTTATCAGGCAATAAATGCATTCCCTAGAGATGACAACCTTGTCCGTCTCCCCTCCAGGGCGTCAAACACCCGCCAGGCAAATGTCAACAACAGGACACCTGACGCCTCAAAAATCAGGGCCCAAATTAGCAGAAAAATAGAAGAGGGTAATACTATCGGAGCACTGAGGCTTATAACCAGTGAGGATACCATCGCTCCTAAGGATGTCATTACAGCACAAGCCCTGAAGGACAAACATCCACCTAGGGCTCCCATACCAACATTGACCCCTTGACATTGCAGTAGGTGAAGAACATTTAACCTTACGGGACGCCGATGTGTATAAAGCTGCTATGTCATTTCCACAGGGCTCAGCAGGAGGTTTCACCGGTTTAAGGCCACAACACTTAAAACAAATGCTCAGTCCAGGTCTTGGTGAGGTTTCTGAGAGGTTGCTGTCTGAACTCACCAAATTTTCCAATGTGTGCCTGGCTGGTAGTGTCCCAGAGGCCATTAGACCCCTTTTCTTTGGTGCCTCACTGTGTGCCCTCTGGAAAAAGGATGGAGGAATCAGGCCCATTGCAGTGAGCAACACCCTTCGGCGCCTAGTTGCCAAGGCTGCGGTACGAATGGTGAGTCAAGATGCTGCCTCAATGTTGAAACCAACTCAGCTCGGTTTTGGTGTTCAACAAGGCTGTGAAGCAGCTGCCCATGCAGCACAGTATACATCAACAACATGTCCAATGAAAAAGCCTTAATCAAATTGGACTTTGCCAATGCTTTCAACTCAGTCAGAAGGGATGCTGCTCTCCAAGCAGTTTCTAGGCACTTTCCTTCCCTCTATCCCTTCATAGAATCGTGTTATAGTGTGGCTTCTAAACTATTGTTTGGGGACTATGAAATTGACTCGTGTGAGGGTATGCAACAGGGGACCCTCTCGCCCCTTTCTATTCTGTCTAGTCATCAAGGAAGTCACAGAAGTGCTGTCCAGTGAGCTCAATATCTGGTTCTTGGATGATGGCACCCTAGCTGGCACAACACAATCTCTCCTAGGAGACATCAGGAAAATTAAAGATATGGTAGAGAGCCTGGGCCTATCTTTAAACCCCACCAAATGTGAAATAGTTTCCACCAATTCACAGATGATCCAGAACATTAGGGCTGTTTTACCAGGGGCACGAGCCATTGATGCAGCCAACAGCACTCTCCTTGGTGCTCCTCTTGGGCCCAATGCCATCGATCTGGTCCTCGAAAAAAAATCTCCGACCTCAGGACGATGGAAGGTAGGATGAAAGACATAGATACACATGATGCCTTCTACCTACTCACCAGGTGCCTGTCAACCCCAAAACTTACATACTACCTGAGATGCTCCCCAGATTTCAGCAGCTCGAAACTCAAGGAATATGATTCTCTCCTCAAGACCATGCTAGAGAGTGTATTGAATCTTTCCCTCGAAGATGGACAGTGGTTGCAAGCCTCACTTCCAGTCAGGCTTGTGAGGCTGGGAGTACGCAAATCCTCCAAGATTGCCCTACCAGCTGTCTTATCCTCTTCCATAGCATCAAATGAGCTAATAAAACAAATTCTTCCAGACAACCTCAGTGATTCAGCAGGAATACAGGACCCTAGCTACACCAGTGCCATCACTGAATGGGAGACTCTTGCTGCTCCAACACCAAAACCTAGTGAAGAACTGGCCTACAAACAGTCAAGCTGGGACGGCCCCATCACTGAAAAGATACTTGTCAATATACTTAGGGCCGTAACATCAGACAGGGAGACTGCCCGTCTCCTAGCTTTGAGTGCACTTCACTCTGGGGACTTCCTCCAAACAGTTCCCATTTCAGCCATGGGAACACGCCTCGACCCTTCGTATTGCAGTGGCTCTGCGCCTTGCTGCCCCTATTCACACGGAATATACGTGTATTTGCAGTGATGTGCAAGCCGACCAATATGGTCTACATGGTCTTAACTGTTCTAAAACCAAGGGTTGGCATGCAAGACACAATGAGGTCAACGACATCATAAAGAGAACCCTTGCTACAGCTGGATGCCCAGCCGAGAAGAGCCTCGATCACTAGTAGCCAACAATGCCCACAACCCAGCAATCCGCCCGACGGGATCACCATCTATCCTTGTAAGAATGGCAAGCTCTTAGCATGGGATTATACCTGTGTGTCGACACTGGCTGACACCTACATCCATCACAGTGTCGGGCGACAGGGAGGAGCTGCTGACCACAGAGAGGAGTACAAGATCGGCAAGTACAGGGACATAAGCCAACAGTATCAATTTGTCCCAGTGGGATCAGAGATCTTGGGAGCGTGGAGAAAAAATGCAACACGTTTCCTTAAAGAACTGGGTTCCAGACTCATCGACACCACCAGAGACCCAAGGGCAGCCACGTTCATGTTCCAGCGTCTCAGCGTTGCCATCCAGAGGGAAAACGCATGCTGCATACTTGGCTCGCGTCTGGCTTCGGAGGAGCTGGAGGAGATTCATAATCTTTGACATATTGTACCATTGTATTCATGTTCATGTTTGTGTTTTCTATCAATGTATTCTGTCTATTAATAAAGCATTTATATGTATGTATATATGTATATAGGATGGGGTGGTAGGAGAAGTGGAATATTCAAATGGCTTCAGGAAGAAATCCAAATATTCTTCCTTGAAGCCTTTTTATCCACTTCTCCGAGGCTATGGGTCCCACAATTTGCACCAGAGGTGGACCCCTTCAATTATATATATAAATAAATATATATATATATATATATATATATATATATATATATAAGTATAACACACACACATTATGTGTACACACACACAATTTTGTGTGTGTACTTACCTATTTGTGGTTGCAGGAGTCGAGTCATAGCTCCTGGCCCCGCCTCTTCACTGATTGCCACTGTGTGTGTGTGTGTGTCGTGCCGAATAAAGAAAACTTGCGATTTTGGCTTAAATAGCAACGCTCTTCTTGCCGAATAAGGCAAGCGAAAATTTGTGTATGCAATAATTACACAAAAATCATTCTGAACCTTACGAAAAAAACATATATTTCATTGTGTTTTTTTATTATTAAATTACTGTAAACTTATCTAAAATATATTTAGGTGGATTAAGCTAAATTAAATTGCGCTTGTTATAATATGGTTAGGTAAGTTTTCTAAGGTTCTTTTTGGTACAAAATTATGTTATAAGAAATTTTTAGAAAGGACTTAATTTTAAATGAGTTCTTGCTATTTGACCAGTTTTATCTTTCGAATTTCACTAAGAATCTCTTGTTATCAGTAATGCACAAGTGTGGTATCTCCAACTTTTTATCAGATACATTATCTTTTAATGACACACATTCGTCCCCCTCACTAGTATTAACTAATTGTATAACCCCATCATTAACTATGTTAAACAATCATGTTGACCTCTCACATATACTATGTCTGAAGCGCTACTTTTACTGTGAAATAGTTCCTATTCCTTCCTTTACCTAACCTCACTATACGTATTAAAGCTCTCTGCTGCTTTTAGCAGCTTACTTTCCCTTCGAAATATATGTAACATATATTCTTATAAAGGTTGATTGTGCACGATAGTGATTGTGAATAATGGTGTTAGTGAAGGATGAGTTAATCAGGTGACTAGGACGCCTGACATAACAGAAAGGAGCATTGTTAGTTTCGGCGAAAATATCTGTTGCGTCTTTAATTCTGTCTGAAAAGGAGCGGCCAGGTTCACCGAAGTGCTACACATTAAAAATGGTTGTAATCATAACCATAATTTTTAATGGGGTTGACCGGTAAGCCAGCGGAAGTCCTCTGTCAAACGACCAAAAGCTCCAGTTGTGGGTTATCGTACGGCTAAGAAGTGCGTCAGGAAACACTTGTCCTGTTTCATGACGAACCTTACCTAACCTAGCCGAGGTACTCAGGTTTTTCGTCTGCAAGTTATCCTATATTATTCCTTTTAATTTTATACCAAGTTGGTATTTTCACTTACGTTGCTGTTACTATTCAAACTATATTTAGAGTTGCAATGTTTTAGATCACTTCTGTCTAATAATGGTTCCCCCATGAAGTTTATAATTACCTTTATTTGTGTAACTCCTAATTCTTAAATTGACACTTACGTTTGGGTAGTTGATTATGTATTTATTTTAAATGCTTGACTTCCGATCACTTATTTCGGAAACAAAGCATCTGCAGCTCACAAGACTGCCATTCCCACGGTCCCCCTGGGGCATGGAAAATGACAGACACGGGGCCTAGCTTCTCCCTACGAGCCCCGTGAGGGCGGGGAACATGGCTAGGCCTAGGGACAGCTGGTCCCAGACGATGAGGGGGTGTACTTGAACCTCCTCCCATGGGAGACAGGTCTCAGACACTCCCACGACAGGGAGCCAAGGCTGGGTCACCATCTGGAAAAGACCCGGGGCGGGAGAGTACCGGCGAATCTACAACAACAACCTTGAATCCTCTGATATACGTATGTAAATACACGTGAGAGTTCTGTAAGTTCTCATGCACAGGTATGACCACAAAGGAATATCAAGCAGAGTGAAACTTTCAGTTGCAAATTCACCACTTAATGCTATTACGGAATACCCCAAACTCTTGATCACTCCATTGTTTAAAGTTTTAACTCGTGGTGGTCAATTAGACAATTACTTTTTTATTATGGAGACGTTGTTAATGTACTTCTACAAACCTGGTATTCTTGGGAACGAAAGTTCCATTTAGCTATATTGCTTCCAGGTACTTTGGATGGTGCTATGCTGTCTTGTCTGTTTTAAATATTTTAGTTCTAAGGTAATTTTGGAGTTGCTGTTTATGCACCTCGTATTGTTGTATTCTAAGAATGTGCTTGTCACTTAGCCGTTTTCTTTGAATCTCTTAGAAAACTTTATAAATATAATAATGGTATACAAAAGCGACCAGTAGACGAGTAAGATCATTGCTGTCGAAAAGTTGCAATATTTTGACAATAAGGATACCCAACTATTGCTCACGTGTCTCACTATTTGAAGCTTTATCCTAAGCTATTGCTTAATCTTAAAGGATCTTTCTTGTCTAATTGTCGTTTCTTATTTACATTGTTTCGTACCTTTGATGTTTCCGACATAATCATTGGACACTTAACTATTTGTTTTTACACGGATCATACCTAGCACTGTATTTAATTATATCTTTGTATCAACATTCTCTTTTCAGCTTCACACATTCTGAGGATGCATTAAATTATTGCAAACCATCCATCATTTTTAATAAAGTTTATCCTTGGGCAGGTATTGATTTGTTTTGCTGTAATTTTCAAGCAATAAGTCTATAGCTACTAGTACTTTACACACACACACAGAGACACACACACACACACACACTAACCTGATAATAGCGTACCGTTCCGATACCTCAGTAAGGAATCGTTCAAGACTCTGTACAACGTGTACGTAAGGCCCATACTGGAGTATGTAGCACAAGTTTGGAACCCACACCTGGTCAAGCACGTCAAGAAATTAGAGAAAGTGCAAAGGTTTGCAACAAGGCTAGTTCCAGAGCTAAGGGAAATTGTCCTACGAAGAAAGGTTAAGGGAAATCGGCCCGACAACACTGGAGGACAGGAGGGTTAGGGGAGACATGATAACGTCATACAAAATACTGCGAGGAGTAGATAAGGTAGACCAAGATGTTCCAGAGATGGGATACAGACACAAGGGGTCACAATTGGAAGATGAAGACTCAGATGAGTCAAAAGAATGTTAGGAAGTATTTCTTAACTCATAGAGTTGTCAGGAAGTGGAATAGTCTGGCAAGTGATGTAGTGGAGGCAGGAACCATACATAGCTTTAATACGAGGTATGATAAAGCTCATGGGGCAGGGAGAGAGGGGACCTAGTAGCGATCGATGAAGAGGCGGGGCCCAGGAGCTGAGTATCGACCCCTGCAACCACAAATAGGTGAGTACACACACATCACAGCAGCAACAGTGGTGAGTGAAGGAAGGAGGGGTGCTAGTGTATGGTGGGGGATGGGATGGCAGTAGTGGGTGAAGGAGGATTGTTGTTGTAGGTTCGCCGGTACATCCGGCCCGGGTCTTCTCCAGGGGAGGGGGATGCGGTAACTGTGGCGGGTGAGGGAAGGAGGGTGGGAGTGGTGAGAGAGGGAAGAAGTGGTACTGTAGGGTGATGGAAGGAGGGGTAGTAGTAGTGGGTGAGGGAAGAAGGGGTGACAGTGGTGAGAGAGTAAGAAGGAGCAACAACAGTGAGTGAAGGAAAAAGCTGCAGCAGTGTATGGTGAAGGAAGAAGCAGCAACAGTGTAGGGTGAAGGAAGAAGCAGCAGCAGTGTAAGGTGAAATAAGAAGGAGCAGCAGTGTAGGGTGAAGGAAAAAGGAGCAGCAGTGTAGGGTGAAATAAGGAGCAGCAGCAGTGTAGGGTGAAATAAGGAGGAGCAGCAGAGTAGGGTGAAGGAAGGAGCAGCAGCAGTGGTAGGATAATGAAAGAGGAGCACCAGTTTCTTGTGAGTGATTGAGGAGCAGCAGTGTTAGTTGAGTGAAGGAACGGTGGTATTGGTGGTTGAGTGAAGGAACGGTGGTATTGGTGGGTGAGTGAAGGAACGGTGGTATTGGTGGTTGAGTGAAGGAACGGTGGTATTGGTGGTTGAGTGAAGGAACGGTGGTATTGATGGGTGAGTGAAGGAACGGTGGTATTGGTGGGTGAGTGAAGGAACGGTGGTATTGGTGGGTGAGTGAAGGAACGGTGGTATTGGTGGGTGAGTGAAGGAACGGTGGTATTGGTGGGTGAGTGAAGGAACGGTGGTATTGGTGGGTGAGTGAAGGAACGGTGGTATTGGTGGGTGAGTGAAGGAACGGTGGTATTGGTGGGGGAGAACAAGAGAGTGACAGTGGTGGACAAGGAAAGTAGGGGTGCTAGTGGTAACTGAGGGAATTAAGGTCAACAGAAATAAGAGAGGGAAGGAAGGGGGTCAGTGGTGAGTGAGGGGAGAAGGGACAGAGAAATGGGAAGGAGAGGCTTATGTAGTGGGTGAGTAAATTTGGATCAGTATTGTTAGTGAGTGAATAGAGAATAGAAGTGGTGGGAGAAGAAGTGTAGAGCAGGAGTGGTGGGTGAGGAAAGTAGGGGTGGCAGTTTTGGGTGAGGAAAGTAGGGGTGGCAGTGATGGGTGAGGAAAGTAGGGGTGGCAGAAGGAACAGCAGTGGAAGAGAGGGAAGGAGGAGCAGCAGTGATGGTGAGGAAAGATAGAGAAGACGAAGATTAAAGGAGAATTGGCAGTAGTGGGCGAGGGAAGCAGAGGTGGCAGAGAAAGGTGAAGAAGAGAGTGGCAGTAATGGGTGAGGTGGCAGTCATGCATAAGAAAAGGAGGTAGCAATGGGTAAGGAAATGAAAGGTGAGAGTGTTAGATGTGGAAGCAAGGGTGGCGATGGAGGGTGTCTGAAGCAGGAGCCGCAGTTGTGGGTGAGAGATGGAGGAGTTGCAGTGGTGAGTGAGGATACGTTGGGCGATAGTGCTAAGAGAGAGAAGGATAATGGCAGAAGTGGGTGAAAAAGGAGAGTGACCATAGTAGTAGTAGGAAGAAGGGGTAGCAGTGGTGGGTGTGGAAAGTAGGTGTGGCAGCTGTAGTTAAGAGAAGCAGCACTAGTGGTGGATGAGGAAATGTGAGGAATATGTCTAGATTGTATATATTATATAATAATTTGATAGGGTAAACAATATAACTTTCAGGGTTGTTTTGACTATCTGTGCCACGTACCTTCCCGGGAGAGAACTAATGGGGCTTACTAGTGATCAGGGTTAGTCAGTAGTATCACTGTACTCCTCATTCTCTTCCAGGTAAGTAGTCCTCAAGGACTGCTCATTTAAATTTATGTTACATGCATTGACTTAAGCTTATGCTGGCTACTCACGTGTCCCTATGTGCTCTGGTAACCTATGTTTCCCTTAGCACATAGAAGTGGTGTTGGGTCACTCTAGTTTATGGACCACCTGTCTATGGAAGGAGGCACTCACTATTTTGACTCAAGCTCCAGTCTGCTCGTAGGCTGTATCTGTGACACTGCTCTCCCTATCTACTCATCAACTAGACTCAATTTCAAGTGAACTACCAAAGTCTGGATCATCAAGAATTATTCCTTACACAAAAATATCTCGAAGGAACTTTCAAGATGTCAGCTTCCACCTAGATCCCACAAACTCATCCGTTGTTAACTTTTCTCACTACAATTTGTTTTTTCTTTTTCTATTTTGTTTCAGTTAGGTTTAATTAGACGTAATATTTTTCTAATTATTGAAATAAACTTACGCTTTTATCTTCGATATTTATAGCGTTATTGAAATATTATTAAAGTTATATAATTTTAAATTTTTTTGTTTTCAAAAAGGCAGAAACTCGACGATACCTACACCTTTTGGGTTCCATTCCTTACAGGAAATTAGGAGCAGCAATGATGGGTGATGGAAGGGTAGCAGTGGTAGAAGAAGTAAGAAAAAGCAAAGGTGGAAGTTAAAGGAAAGTGCAGAAGTGGTGGGGTAAGGGAAGGAAGAGGAGCAGTATATGAATAAACAATATTTACAATGCATTCATTGCGCCCATTTCTTAGGTTGCAACATCATGTTTGTGAGGAATGGAAGCAGAGATGTGAGACTAAGTGTCCTGTATCAATATATGTTGTGAAGATAAGAGTGTTGGCTGCTAATCCTTCACTCCTTGGTTCCGTCAAGGCCCTTTAGTGAAATATTCCATGGGAGCTGACTTCTAATTCAGAAATTATGGGGAAAGGCCTTTATAAACTCAAGGGAAGTAGCTAAGAGGATTTTTTGGGAGGAGTAGAGCTATGGCCGGGTGCATAATTAGGACTCTGGCTAGTCCCTGTTGGAGGGCAGAACTGGAGGCACTGTGTGAGGCCTTGGCACCTTTAGCTAGGAGCCTGACTAATTGTATTCAATATTCTTGTAACATTCCTAGGTAATCTTCATATCAGACCCTCTAAGTTAAACAAAAATAGTATTGTATAAGTATTATTAAATTGTAATTGAGTAGAAAATATATTCACTCTCCCATTTTTAATTTGTTATGTTGTATTAGACTGACTAATTTGTGAGCAAAAGATTAAGTGGAAGTAAAACCCGCAGTACTGTGTGGTGAGTTGAGAAAGTTATGTTCTCACTGGCTCATCTAATAACTTATTCCTTGCATATTGAGGGAATGAAGGGCCTGCATTTCTCCTCCGTGATATAATAGAAGCAGCATTTGTAGGTGAGGGAAGTAGGACCAGCAGTGAAGGGTGAGGGAACTGGAAGAAGGGGTGGCAGTGTTGGATAAAGGAAGGAGGGCGCATTTGTATTTGATCGAAAGAGGAGCAGAAGTTTTTTTTTTTATATTTTATTGAAATCTGCGTATACAAACATCATGACATAGATATTACCTTTTACATAAGAATTTCCCAAAACCAAAACAACTACAAGCCAACTTCCCCACACCAAATGCTTAGTACCAAATATAATATTACATCACACCCATGGTTCCTTCCTTTTCCTATAACAGACGAAATATATACCAACCAATCAATAAGTTCTACATGAACGCTTCAAGGCACACCAGAAACAACTACAATCTCATCCTTGTACAGCACCCCCCTCCTCCAAGATCGTTCACGCATTGTTATGCCATAAGACAAAACATAAAACCACAACACAATGACCACACAAGGAATGAATACATATTACATACATATTACCCATGACACAATCGTATATAAAAACATATATACCTTCCCAACCATGGGTTACATTAAACAATATATACCTGACAACTACATATCCGTCCTATTCCCCAAAAATTTTACAACCACCAAGCCCCATATACTTAAGGCCACCTTTAGTATACTTCTGATCTATACACAATAACATGATATAACAAAATATAGACAAGAAGAGATATACACTTCTTATAAAGAACTACCCATATACCCCACATGCATACCCCCTTGGACACAATCTCAAACAAGAAAACATAACATGAACCACGCACACACACAAAATGTTACATATTTCTTATATAATGATCTCTGCCTTTTCAACACAAAACACAGAAAACACAAACATAACAAAAATAACTTACTCCAATAATGACCTTACACAGAAGGCCCAAAATATATGAACATCAATGATTATACAATCCTTGTATGCATCTTATCCAAAATCAGAACCAACCTTCGGCATAGAAGGTTCTCATACTCAGAGATGTACTGAAGCACAAACTACCCCAGCCTCTTCCCCACTGATCTACACCCTCCCCACCTAACGGCCTTCCACCCTAAGAACCCACCTAACCCCCCTTACCTATCATCTACACTTCCCCACTACTTTACCCATCCCCGTTCACCACCCTAACCATCCCCCTCCTTCCCCCACTAACCTCTCCCCTCCCCACGCCCCTTAACCCATGCACTGTCATCTCTCGATAAGGCTGCAGAAAGCCCCATCCCCGCCCTACCATATAATTCCCTGTTCCTACACTTAGTCCTATAAAAAGCCGCTCCCAATGCCCCAATACGTGCCCTCCCCTCCTCTTTCCCTACAACTCCATGAAATATAAACATAATCCAATACCAAATAAGACAACCCCTCGTATGCTGTCCGAAAACTGCCCCAGGTCCAAACTCAGCGCCCTCAGAACCGAAACCTCCCTTTCCCCACCTGTCGTAACACCCCCAAACCATTCTCTCACCTCCTGCAATCCATCACAAAAATAAACGACATGATATTCCGTTTCCAGCTCGCCACACCTACCGCAAACCCCATCGGCTACCAACCCCATGACGTATAATTGAGCTCCTAGAAGCCAAAACCCCTGCAAAAACCTATATCCTACCTCTCGCACCCTAGGATGTAACTTTAGCTTTCGAAACCACCTCCATATTCCTTGCCAATCATACAGGGATAAACCCTCTCCCCTGCACCTCCCTCCCTCCAAGCCCAACCTATCCAACCTACTAACCCTACCGTCGGCTCTTTCATCACCATTAACCTCGTAAAATTGCCTCACATACCAATATATCCTTCCTTCCCCACCACCTGCGCACCTCCTTCATTACTAACCCCACTCTTCTTCCCCCTCCCTCCCGCATCAGAAATTCATGCTCACAAACACACTTTCGTAATCTACACCTCAACGTATCAACCCTATCCACCCACTCGTCTTAGTTTCCACTACCTCCTACTTAGCCAGTGTCTCCCATGCCCCCATACGAACCTTAAAACATTACTCAACAAACGTTGCACATCCACCTCCAAGAGGGATATACCACCGCCCTAAACCATAATTTGCTATACACCAACACATTTATAACAATAACTCTTTGCAGTAATGTCACCCTCCCACTCCCCAGCCCCTCATCCTTCCAATTGCCGCATCCACCACCGTCCTTGAATTCACCTCCCGCGCCACTACCTCATCTGCACTAAAAACTATACCGCATATCTTAATCATTTCTACACAATTCCAACCCTCCGCAACCCCAACGTTCCCCCAGACCAACTTCCTACCTCCAATAAATTAGACTTCCCCTATAACCCTCATCCCTGTTCCCCTCCCAAAACGTTCTATCAAATCATTCAACTTACTCAATTGCCACTCCTTCCCTAACCAACACCGGGTGTCATCAACATAACCAACCATGCCACCCACCACCTCCCCTCTCAGACCCTCCCCAACCCCGCCTCTACCAATCTGTAAAAGGGTCCTGCAAAGTGGAAAAGGATCTGCGACAGAGGACAACCCTGTCGCAGACCCCTCTGCATTTCCACTGCCCTTCCCACCTTCCCATTAATCTGCACTCGAAATAACGCACCTGCATACAATGTTTCGACCCACCTTACCACCCTTCCCCCCTGCCCTCAAAACAAAACATTTCTATCAACCCTGTCAATGCTCTCTGCCAACCAATCCTAACACCCCCTCCTCACTTTCTTCAATAAACTGCTTAATTACCCATGCCCTGGGACGAATACTCCTTCCAGGCACCCCAAATTGACCTCATGCAAAACTCCACCTAAACCCCTCTTGATCCTATTTGCCAAAATTTTGCAAAATTTTGTAACCGTCAACAAAGCCAGACCCCCCATAATCACTTAAGCCCTCAGGAGAATCCCCTTGCCACTAATACTATTTCCCCAGTCCTCATTGATTCCCCCATGAAACCATCCTCCCTCAACCCAAAACAACCTCACGAGAACCCCTTTTAAAACCTCCCAATGAGTTACGTACAAATCCCCCGGCAACCCATCGATCCCAGGTGACTTCCCCAACCTCAAACCCTGCCCCGGTTTCCCCCCAAACCCCTCCTCCAAAATTTTTCCCGCCCTCTTTTTCCCCCCTCCACACCAAAAATTCCCATGCCCTGCAAAACCCCTTTTTCCACCTGATTAACTTTCCCCCTTCCTTTGGGGAAAAACAAAAACCTCCTTCCGCGTCCCCCCCCTGCCCCCCCCCCCTTTTTAAAAAACCCCCCCCTCCTTCCCCCCTCCCCCCCCTCCATTTTTTAAAGGGCAAAATTCCCCCCCCCCTACGTTTCAAAATTCCTTAAAACCCCCTTTTTAAGCCTTTTTTCCCCCCTAAAACCCCCCCCATACCACTCCTAACCCGTAAATGAAACCGTTCCCCCTTTAAATCCCAAATACCCCTCAACCCCCTACCTCTCCCGCCCCCCTCCCCCAATCCCCCCCCCTGACAATCCGTAAAAAACCCCCCCAAATATTTCTGATACCCAAACCTCCCGTATTTTCCCCCACCGACCCACCCATAAAACTTCCAAATTCCCCCTTTTTTCCCCCCCCATCCACCATCGGGGCAACCCCTTTGACACCCCCAACCCCCCTTCCACACCCCCCCACCACTCTTCAACATCTAAAACCCCCCCTTCCCCCTTTCCCCCCCCATTAAATTTTCCCCAAAACCCTTTATCCCTCCGGGGCCCCCCCCCCCTTTCCCCAAAAACACTCCCTATGATCCGAAAAACCCACATCGAAAATTCCACCCTCCGAACATCCACCCCCCTTTTTCCCCTATATTCTGCCCCGTGGTGGGGGGAAAACCTTCCTCAAAAAGGATATTCCACCATTTCTCCCCCCCCCGACCACGTTTTCCCCCCCCCTGCCCCCAACACCCCCCAAAAAACCCCAACACACCCCCACCCCCGGGGGGTCGACGTCTCTAACCCAAAACACAATTCCAATCTCCAGCAATTATAGACACTTGAGGCAAACCTCGGGGAGCATCGCCAACTCATTGTTTACAAAAAAATCCTTTAGTCTCCATTTCTTTTTGTTCATATATAAAACCCCGGAAAAACCCCTGTACTCCACCCCAATCCCCACTTAACTATTCTACCCCCCATCCCCAAGACTCTAAAGGGGAAGGACATAACTCACTGATTCCCCCCCAAACCCCCTTTTTAAAGCCCGGGGCCAAAAAACCCCTACCCTTTATTACTAGCTCAACCCCCTTCCCCCTAATTTTCTTTTCAAAAAAAAAAATCAACTTTCCACCTCCCCGGGGTTACCTCCACCCATTTCGTTTCCCCCCTTCCTGAGGCCATTCACAAAAAATTACACACCTAAAAATAAGACTGGGGTTTTTTCCCCTTTTGGGTTCAGTACTCTCTTTTTTCCTTATCATATGTCCTTCCCCCCCTTCCCCCCCACCCCCCCCTCCTCCTTTTTTTTCCCCCGCACCCCAGTACCCTTTGACTACCTTTTCCTTTCCCCCCCCCCATCTGCCCCACTTTTTCCCCCGGGCCTTTTTTCAGCTGTCAACAAGTCATCCTCAGACTCCTCCCGGCCTTTTCCCTTTTGGCTCCCCTTTTTTCCCCAACTAACTCCATTTCCTCTTCCCTATGAACCTTTTTCTACCACCACAGATACCTGAACTTATTCACCCCCCCCCCATATCATTCTCCCAAAAAAAGCCTCATTTTGATCATTCTTTGGGGAAACACCTCCCCAAAAAAAAAAACTTCTTCCATCGACAAATTATTCCCCTTTTAAACCCCCTAAGTCCTTCAAAATCTTGCCTCCCCCCCCTGCATCCCCCCATGATCAGCAACAGACCCTAAATATGTTCCTCTAATGCCACAGACGAAAATTACCCCGCCTCCCCGCCCCCTTTCCCCTGCTCCACCCCCCCCGCTCCACGACTGGCGCACCATGCCCTCCTGCCCGTCCCACGTTGGTCTTCTGTCAAATTGTTGAAACCTCCCGGGGGGCACGCCCGTCCACACCTCGCCTCACTTCCGTCTTCCGATTACAGTCCGCCGCCAGGTGTCCCCCCTGTCCGCCCTAACCACAGGTTCGAACCTGCCCAACATATGTAACATACACCTGCGTGCGAAAACCAGTCAAAATTCATAAGAAGGGGGCTCCCCACGAACGTCATCTTGACGGAATACGTCCCCCCCCAAAAACCCCCATAGGGCCCCCTTGCCCCCCCGCCAACAGTTACTGCATGAACAATGCCATATTTCTGCATGGCTTTTGTAATGTCACATTCTCCCGCCTCAAAAGGCACATTCTTCAGCTTTTTCCCACTTGTAGGTGGCTGACACATCATGGACACAACCCAAGGTTTTTTAACACCACCAACCTCTTGTCCTGAAAAAATATCCACGATCCTATGATACGCCGCCGAACACGCAAACTTACAAACAGCCTCCCGCTCCATTGAGGGGGATCCCCCATAATTTAATGGTCCACTCCCCCCACATCACGCAGAATCCCAGGTAGAACAATATCCATTGGGCGGGTACACTGCTCCCTGTGAATCTCAATTCCCCAAAGTATTAACCCCCCCCCTGTAGTCCCCAACAGTGAAAATAAAATTTCCGTGGGGCCCCAGAGGGGACGAGACACCCCACCCAAAAAGGGTGGGCGTTGAATGAGGAGAAAATGGTTAATAAGTAGGGGGGAGTGGTGGGAAACCCCCGGGGGAGCAGCAGTGGTAGGTGAGGGAAGTAGTATTTTTGGGAGGGGTAGTTAGTGGTGGGTGAGGGAAGGTGGGGTGACAGTTGTGAGAAAAGGGGGGAAAAGAAAGTGGTAATCTGGAAAAGGAGGACGATAGGTTAATAGTATAAACATTGCTGGATGGGGAAAGGAAAGCATCAGTGGTGGATGACGGAAGGAGAATCCCCGGTATGGTGGGAAAAAGGAAAAAGGGTAGTAGTAGTTATATATGAGGGAAAAAAGGGAATATTATAATGAGAGGAAAACAACAGGGGGGAGAGGGGGGGGCAAGGGGTGAGGGGGAAAGGGGGAGGCAGGGGGGATGTGGGAAAAAAAAGGGGTGGCAGTGGTGGGTGTGAAAGAAAAGGGGGCCAGTGGTGGGGGGGAAAAAGGGGGGGTTGGGGAGTGGTGGGGGGGAAATAAAGGGGGTTGCAGTGGTTTTGGGAGGAAAAAAAAGGGTTGGAGTGGTTGGGTGGAAAAAGGGGGTTACAGTGGTGGGGGGGAAAGAAGGGGTTGGCAGTGGTGGGTGAGAAAAAAGGGGGTTGGCAGTGGAAAGGGGTGGAAAGAAGGGGTTGGCATTGGTGGGTGAGAAAAAAAAGGGGGTGTCATGGTGGGTGTGGAAAAAAGGGGGGTTGGGGCCTGGTGGTGTGGAAAGGGGTTGGCAGGGGGGTGTGGAAATAAGGGGGTTGCAGTGGTTGGTGTGGAAAAAAAGGGGGTTGGGGGGGGGTTGGGTGGAAAAAGGGTTTTGGGGGGGGTGGGGGGAAAGGGGAAGGGGGTTTGGAGGGTGGGTGGGAAGGGGTTGGCAGGGGGGTTTGGAAAAGGGGGGCAGTGGTGGGGGGTGGGAAAAAAAGGTTTTGGAGTGGTGGGGGGGGAAAAAAAAAAGGTTGGAGTGGTGGGGTGGAAAGAAGGGGGGTGGTGGGTGTGGGGAAAAAGGTTGGCAGTGGTGGGTGTGTAAAGGAGGAGTTGGAGTGGTGGGTGTGGAATGGGTTGGCAGGGGGGGTGTGGAATGAAGGGTTTGGGAGGGGGGGGGTGGAATGAAGGGGGGAGTGGTGGGAGAGTTTGAGAGAAGCAGTAGTGATTGGTGATGGAAAATGAAAACCAGAGGTAGGGGAAGGGAAAGGGGGGGGAGTAGGTGGAGGGTGGGGAGGAGGGGGAGGGGAGGCAGTGTTGGGGGAGAGGAGGGGGTGTGGAGCAGCAGTGTTGGGTGAGAGGAGGGTGTAGTGGGCAGCAGTGGAGGGTGAGAGGGGGGTTAGTGGAGCAGCAGTGTTGGGTGAGGAGGGGGTGTAGTGGAGCAGCAGTGGGGGGGTGAGAGGAGGGGGTAGTGGAGCAGCAGGTTGGGGGAGAGGGGGGGTGTAGGGGGGAGCAGTGGAGGGTGAGAGGAGGGTGTAGGGGGCAGCAGTGTTGGGTGAGAGGAGGGTGTAGTGGGAGCAGTGTTGGGTGAGAGGAGGGTGTGTGGAGCAGAGGGAGGGTGAGGGGAGGTGTAGTGGAGCAGCAGGGAGGGTGAGAGGGGAAATGGAGCAGCAGTGTTGGGTGAGAGGGGGTGAGTGGGCAGCAGTGTTGGGGAGAGGAGGGGGTAGTGGAGCAGTAGTGGAGGGTGAGAGGAGGGGGGTGGAGCAGCAGTGGAGGGGGGAGGAGGGGGGTGTGGAGCAGCAGTGGAGGTGAGAGGAGGGTGTAGGGGGCAGTAGTGTTTGAGGGGGGGGTAGGGGGCAGTAGTGGGGGAGAGGAGGGTGTAGTGGAGCAGTAGTGTTGGGTGAGAGGAGGGTGTAGTGGAGCAGTAGTGGTGTGTGAAGACAAGCAGAGCAGTAGTGGTGGGTGAGGAGAAGGAGCAGCAGTGGAGGGTGAGGTGGAGAAGTAGCAGCAGTAAAGGTTGAGGAAATGAGTGCCAGTAGTGATGGGTGAAAGAAGAAACGGGCAGTAGTAGTGAGTGAAGGAAGGGGTATCAGCAGTGGTCGGTGATTGAATGAAAGATGACAGTGGTGATTGAAGGAAGAAGAGACATCAGAAGTGGGTGAGGTATACAGAAGAAAAGTGAGAGGTGGGGGAATTTGGGATGGGAGAGACTGATGGGGAATTGGAAGTGGTTTAGAGAGATGGTAGGGAAGAGGATGGGCTTAAGAGACGGGGAGAAATCTCACCATGTTGTAAGAGAAGTTTAAGACACTGAAAGGGGTTGAAGATGATGGGGTTAGAAAAGGGAAAACGTTGGATAAACAGTTGTGGAGCTGGAAAGGTTAGGGAGATAAAGGTTGGAGTTGAAAGGGGTAAAGACATTCGGGTGGACAACCGAATAGGTATGATGAGACGGGCGGGCGCTGGAACACCTAGGAAGAGACGAGTGCTGGAAGGTATAAAGAGAAACGGGTCGAGAGAGAAGGACGAGGTATTGCAAGTCTTAGAAAAGACCGGTGTGATGTTAGAGGGTGTAGAGTGAGATGGAAGGTTTACTGGATAACGAGAGGAAATAAGCGGGGTACTGGAAAGCGTAGGTTGAAATGGGTGGAATGATGGAAAGAGTAGGGTGTGACGGATGTGGGGTTGAAATTGATTGGAAGAGAAAGGTGGAATGCTGGAAAAAAGATCAGAGATTAAAGTTTGGAGCAGGAAGGGGGAAAGAAGGGAGAGGGGAGGGCAAGGATAGCAGCTTTTGTGTCTCGTCGAAATCAAACACATTAATCTATATATTGGGGGGGCTGTCCCACCCTTCCCCCAAATGGTGGTAGCTGGTTCTCTCTCTCTCTCTCTCTCTCTCTCCTTCCCTTCCCCCTCCTTTCCCCTCCCCTCGCTC